>JAYMSE010000045.1:0-75195 GCA_036897945.1 Silene undulata | reverse complement strand
TTAAGGCAATATCTATAGGGGTCCGAACACGTTATCCGCCTTAACTGTCCTATTAGTTGGTTGAACAAGCGAACTCCCAAGAAGTACAAGTTCCTTTACTATAATATAGGTAATAAGTTTCACAACTGATTAAAGCTTCTCATGCAACCACCACAAAGACATATTTTTATGCCTGGCTTAAGTATAATGCGCTAATTCGATCACTGCGTAATGATGCTTCCGAACCAAGGGATGAAAACATATTAGTTGGTCAAACATAAGGTATTCTACTCGATCCGACGGTCTTTAGGTCATGAACCAACCCGATCTGATGAGTTATTCAAATTGCACCACCTCGCTTCACTACTTCGCATTTTTAGCTTCTCGGACAAGAGCCCCAGCCCGCCGCCGATGATAGATGAGATTTAGTGGGATCGTTGCTAGCACCCTTCTTTTTATTTTAAAGCATGTTTGAATTCTCATGCTCCCTGGGCCTAGCCCTCTTCTTAAATGAGCATCAAGGCATTCGTCCTATCCCTAGCGATTTCAGTCAGCTAAAGCGGGAAGTCCAAGCCATTCGGGGGGTAATTTTTCCAAAAGAAAGTAGTACCTATAAAAGGCCAAGATTGCTGCAAAAATGGACATACGGTGATTCTCTAGTCCGAGTATGATCAGTGACTTTGACCGCTGTTGGGTTTACTCGTCCTCTTGTTCGGTCATATTCATACGGTTTCTTTGCCTTGCCTTTAGGTTTAGGGATCGATCAAGATAGGGCTCTTTTTCTTTTCCTAATAAGCTAAGCTGCTAAAAGGAGCTCTACTCCCTTGTTACTTGAAACCGCCTAACAGATTGTACAATCTTTCTCTAAATTAATCACTATAATATGGATTTTTGTGTTTATTGATCCTATTCGTAAAATGCAATTATACGCTTTTAGTGGTTTTCTTGTTTAAATCATGTGATATCGCGTAAAATCCGGGGATTCTCGAGAAAAGTGACGGTATATGTCTTCGCTAAACCTAGCCTCAACGGAAATCCGCCCTTTTCGGGATTAGAATTCGGAAATCTCATAAGATATCGACAGTTTCCTAGAAGAAATAGTTCTAGTCTAACCTTCTCCGCCGGAGAGTCTTGCTTCTTTTTCTTTAGTTGCGATAAACGAGCAAGATTGTGTGTGCTCTTGCTTTTAGGGCTGATATTTATATGTGAAATAATCTTTCGCCCTTTCCACTGACATTGTGCTGGGAAGCCTTGGAGCTAAGGAAAAGGGAACAAAGAGGCAGGCTCCCTTAGAGTAGAAAGTACTGTTCACATTTCACCAGTCAGGTTAATAATAAAGACTTATAATTCTCAAGGCCAAGTATAGAGCAACTCTTTCTGGACCTTTCTTCCTGCATGGTATATAATTTTTATTAGATCCATGGAAACGCTTAAGAAAAGACATAGGGCGAGGCCCCGAAAAAAAATTCAATTAAGGGCTCTGTGGGATGGAAGAGCTGTAGTTCCTGTATAGTAGAATGTATATCTTCCTCTAGCATATGCCTGGTGTTGCAACCTTTTCTTTTTACCCCGAAGTAAGTATACCTGGGAACTCCCTTAGAAAGTGTTCTCTTGTAACTTAATAAGTGTCGGTTGGAGCAATAGAAATTAAGTATAAGAGTCGTCCATAGACTAGTGACCCGTGTGGGACCTACTTACCCTGCTAATGCTTCTGATGCATGTGCTCGTGCCTTCCTTGTTATTAGTGCTTGAGTTTACTTGTGATCGATCGACTAGAGCAGTAGAATCAGATGGGAGAATATCTTGTTCTTGTAGTGTTAGCCTTTCTGACCGGAATGAACCCGCCTACGTCAGACTTGTATGCCCAGCTCTGCCTAGAGTTAGAGGCTTCTAATATAGTAGAGTAATATACTAAATTGTAGTAGGATTCCTCGTAATAACGTTATATATGATATTTATTGAATATGTTTTATCCGAATCATAAGGACCAAAATTAGCCATTTCTATAGGTTTTTCCGGGACTGGGGGCTTTGTTAATTTTAAAAAAGCTATACCTTTATTTACCAGTTGTTGACTAAGAGCCTTCCTATTCTATATCTGATATATAAGAATAAACACTATCTCTAGTTACGAGTTCGCCCAAGGAAAGCATCAAAGTAAGACGGAAGCCCCAGGTTCAAGAGAAACGGGTATATAATGATCAGGAACAATTCGCCTTGCCTAATCTCAATCGAAAATATTCTCCGCTTAAGCAGTTAAAAAATTACGTGGGATCAGGTACTACCTCACTATTGCCTTATATATATGCCCCAGAATGACAAGCAATCCCTTGTGTTAGACGCTTAGACTGCCTTTAGAACAAGACAAAAGAGTCAGACTTATCTTAAACTTAAGCCAGGGGCGAGAACAGTTGACAACTTGCAATCCTTAAAAGCTTTAACCAGTGAGGGGGTGACTTAAGCAATGTCCACAGGCAAACACCTTCATATAAAGCCCTTTTCTTTTAGTCTACATACTTATATTAAAGACGGATCGAGTTAAAAGGCATACTATTTCATTCTACAGGGACGACTTCTTCTACCTTAACAGAGGCTTCTTACGCCGAAACATTGTTATATGTTCTATATTATTCTATATTAGAAACAGCTCTCGTTAACATCCATCTTGTTTCACTCTTTAGTACGCTAACAACATACTCACTGCAGAGCTTCCGTACGTTCTCCAAGTATTCCGCTTGTTCAGTAAATTCCATGTAAAGGTGGTAATTTTAGATTATACAACAACAGGGATAAACGGGGACATCCCCTATCTAACTGCGGAAAAGGCCCCTAGGGACTCGACTGCTAAAGATAGGAGACTAACAGAACTACCAAACTAGATTCCTATGGCCGAGGTTGGGTAATTTGTTTTATTCACAGATTGAAATAGAGTAATACGATGAGTAGGGCATCCTTGGATCCCGTCACTACACGGGCGTCTAATCCAGCTTTTCATAAACAGAAAAAAACAATAGCAATTTATTACGATTCGTTAATAGCCGGCTCGTTACACACATTTCACTTGCTCCTCGCAACAGGAGACAGATGGATCCTTTGCATAAGGTGTTTGGGACAAGTTTACTTGATCGCGCAGTCCGTACAGGAAGGCAAGGGCGAAGCCCATCCTTCACTTCATTCTCCTTATTAAGGATAGTGCTTGGGTACATATTTCTTTGGGTTGGAAGGAATTGGCGTGGCACGTGGCACACAGCAGGAGCCCACTTTGCTAATGCTTTCAGGTCACTTGACTGAGCATGTGAATGAATGAGGGAAGAGACCGATCTCGGCAAGCGGTCCATCCGCCCGGTAAGCATCCAACAATACAGGACTCCAGCTGCTTCTTCCTGCGCGTCCCTAAAGAAAAGGGGGGCCTATATTCCTACTGTTCATGATGAGCTAACTAAAGTCCATCCGAGCCCATCCTCCTCACTTGCTCGTAAGTGCGCGAAGAACAAGCCCTGAGGCTCTTTCATCTGAATCGACCCAAAAGCCTGTACACTGATCTAGTTCTTGAGGAGCGAGCGCAAGCATGCTCTAGAAAACTCCTCAACCTTTAGTTTATAGTTTAGAAGGTAGGTTGGTTCCTGATTGTCGATACCTTATCTTGACAAGTACAGGGGTGTTGACAAAATCAAGGGAAGAAGGATACCTGTGAGCTTCGTTTCGGGATCCCCGATCGAGGACACTGCACGGGTACGTTCTACTGATTTCGTTAGGAGGGGACGGCAGCTGAGGCATATCGTGATAAACCCCTTATGGCAGGGGACACACATATTGGTTGAACACATGCATAGGTATGGGATCATTTCCCCGGTACCTGCGAATTAAGAATGCCGATCGTATAATTTCTTTACCAAGAAGGCCCTTTATGGGACTCGTAACGATAGTAAGAGGGAAGACTCTCTAATGATATGTGCATAAAGATAGAGGCAGGATTTTCTTTTTCGTACTGAAACAGGATACCGATAGATCATTTGCATGCCCTGTTGAGGAATGAATGCCCGTCCTTGCGTCTTAGCTGCCCTAACTGTCCGAAGGAAAGGCCTTATCCTACCTTGAGAGACTCGACTGACAAGAAGAGGGGGCTTCGCGACTCCTCCTTCTACCGTCCAATTGCTAACTCAAAGGGCTATCCGCTCTACCAATGACACTAGATATCCATTAGTACTTCCCCGAGAAAATTCCTCCTCAAAAGTACAACCTGATTTTAGGACATTTTTGCTTAGAAAAGTCTTGAGTTGCTACTTGTGTAAGGGTCTGCTACGCACCCTTAATCTAGCTTAATGCCCTCTACGAGACACTTAGGTGCTACAAGACTTCGTACCTATTATATTCTCGGTGGAGTAAAGAAGAAGTGCACTTAACTGGAGGAAGGTATCCCACTATGTAACTGGGGAAAAAAAACAAGTTCTATATGAGTCTATATAAGAATGTAGAATTCGAGACCTACCCGTTAAAAGATAAAAATAAAGCTTCCCGGTTCTCAAAAAGTAGCTAGCTCCGCATGTACCAAGGAAAGGGCTTCGCTCTTCTCCTTTAGTGACCCTAAAAAAATGCAAACTCTTTCAAAACTTCCGACCTCACTTTACTTACTTTTTTATACTAGTTTTTCCATCTCGCCGATGTTTCGACATCACGTATTCCGATCACTGATCTGAAGTTCAGACTTTCTACCACTGCCGAGCACTTGCCGCAGATTTTTTTTTTCATTTCGGGGGAGAAAGATGCGTAAAAAGTTTTCTTTTATCGAGGATTTGCATTCTAAAACCTATTTATGCCCGTTCGGCCCCACTTTCAGGACGAAGGAAAGCCCTATTCTCTATATGAGATACATATCCTGAGATGAATTCTACTTTAGTCCCTTGCTTGGAACTTGGACAAGCTTCTTTGATCCCTTTATAGATTAGAATTGTGGAATCGTACGATAAATAATATGATCGTCAACCTTAACCTTCTTCGACCTAAAGGACAAAGCTAGAATTAGAAGTGGATCTTAGCCTAGCGTACTCGCACCGGGGAATAAGAATCATAGCGAGTGTCATTCTACACAAAGAGAAAAAAATGAACTAAAACTGACTTTGATGCTCCTTTAAGCATTCATTCCGACTAGCAATACTCATGCTACACCTAAGATCGTCAGAAGCTTAACTTCGTTTTTAGTTCGCTCCTCAAATCTCAAATATTGAAATAAAGGAGAAAAGCTTTTATAATTATAAGAAGAATTCCACTACCCTAGCTCCCGCCTCCTTACCCTATTACCGCTCGTTCACAAACTCTTCCTTGGTACCCATAAACCACAGGTTGAGAGCTAATTTATAGATGGAAATGCGAAGTTAAGTAGTTGGTTTACCCGTTTTACTGGGGGCAAAGATTAAGGATAAGTAGTAGGGTTGGAACCTTTTTGGGCTCCTGGTTTCAAATCCTTAAGAGCACTGAGATAAGAGATTGTGCGAAACCCTAAAGTATGAGACAGGCCGTCCAGTTGCTTTGGATCGGTTAAAACCCTCTATTACTAAAAATTTACTAGTTACGCTGTCAGACTAGATTTTGAGGACCTTGAAGGTGGGAGTGGTTTACCCTGTTAACTAGATATATATATATATAAAAGGCGGTTATAAGAGTGGATTTCACACCAAAAAATAAAGAAAAGAACAGAGTGCCATTAGGCTTAGTAAATGATGTAACTTTTTTCACTTGAAAGAATTCAATAGAGGAGAATTTTTCCAGAGAAGTGTTCACTTGTTTGCTTTTGTCATATAAAATGACTCAACTATCAGCAATCAATATGGGCTGGGGCGTGTGGAAAGAGGACCTCTCTCTCTTGGAATAAAAAGGGGGTCGGTCGTGTAAATTCGTTGGTTCGAAAGACAGGCTTTTCTTGCGATCTCAGTTTGGGATTGAAATACTCAAGTAAAGACGTGTGCCTATATTTCTTTAATGATCGTGAGGCTTTGGCTAACTTCGGGAAAGCTGCTGAAATAAGGTCAAAGACCCCCTCTCACGATTGGTTGAGCTTCTTCCAGACCGAGAATTGCGGACATAAGACAATTTCACTAATGATTTGATCAAATTGGATGAAAAAAGAAAAGAATCCCATGTTTTGACGTTTGATTCAAGCATAAAAGACAATAGCTGGAAAGTGGAATAGTCATCCGCGGCCAACATAATGAACCAGCCCTTGCTTAACCATATTTTAAAAAGCGAGAGGTATACCATCGATAGGCTTAAAGGCTTATCCGTCTCATGTGCCGTCCTCCTTTCACGAACGAGAGACTAAAGCAAGGTCCGTTGAGCATGAGGGCGGGAATGCAGCCGAAGTGGTAACAGCAAGACAAAGAATCTCTATACCAAGGGTTGAAGAAGATGATCTTTCGGCCGAAGCCAATGCTGTTGTTGAAAAAGAAGAAGTTTTTGCTCTTTCCCTTCATGTTAAATATTATCTTTGATTCCAGTCACTTTAAATTTCAAAAAGAGAATGTCGGAAGCGTCTTAGCTAATTATAGGGTTTGGATTTCTGTCTTGATGATTGATTGCTGCTTGGAAATTAAGTGATCAATCGCTTTTGGCTTTCATACGGCCAACGGGAGACCCTGCGCTAGGAGAAGGAACGAAAGGAGTGATACGACCAAACGCGACTGCCTGAGCAATCTTCCGCCGGGGGAGAAAGCGACAAAGATGGTTGGCCAGTAAAGATATGGTAGTGGGCTGGTCCGGAAGATAAAAAAAAGACAAGCATCCGAATACTCTGAATAGGCCTGAAGAACATTCCCTTATTACAGAATAAGGTTAAGGATGGGGCCTGCCTTTCCCGTACATGGCTAAATAAATTGGATTGGACACAGCACTTTCTTTTCGGGTTCGGGATAAAGAGAATTTTCCTTCAGTGGAATGAAGCTTACCTTCAGTCTTAGGTGAAAATATTCTCATTTGAGTTCTTGTTATTCTTGTGTAAGATGTAAGGTGTCAAGCCAAGGCAGGGTCCAGCAATTTCTAAGATATAGAGTCAGATTGCCTATGATAGGGCTCTTGCTTTCCACTATCATTAACTGTTTGACTTACATCCTGCTCAACATCATCCTCCTGCTTGGCCAATTAATGTCCAAAATCTTTAGATTCTTTGAATCACGTTTCAAAAGTCCGTTTCTTATCTAATTTGTGACCAAGAAAAGGGCCTTTTCCCTAAAATAAAAGAGCGAGAGAAAGAAATGAACTGGTTCGGCTTGAGAGGATAGCAAATCCCTTGGTTAACAAAGGATTCTAAAGTTAATGAAACCATGTACATGTAAATAAGCAAAGCGTCATAATTCCCCCAAAACGAGAACTTTGAACGTCTTTTCCTTAAGCATATTGAAATGGAACTTTTATTGTCATTTATTCCGCTTGATAGGAGCATTCGAAAAAAAGATATTGCTCTCTAGCTGGGCAAATCGTACTCACCTTTACTTAATCTTATTACAGAGTTAAACTGTCTCGATGTCTCAGTCGTGCGATGCTGGTTTTATTTTATATAAGGTCGATTTATTGAATTGATGGGCGATGCAGCATTCTATATTCAATTAAAGTCTCATTCAAATAATGATGCTTTAGTAGGGTTGGGGCGAGTCTCCGTGTTTAGAACCTAACTTTTTCTTTTCGGAATGAACCCCCGCGGGTTCCTCAGATTATTCATTCTACGTGTGATCAAAATGAGTTCAAGAGTTAAGTTCATAAGTTCAGTTCGCTTTCCATTCTCTTCTACTCGCTCGCTCGGGCAGAGAGAAAGCTATCCTGAGTCCCATTATTATCTTTGAGTCTTAATCCAAACTAGATTCTTACGTGGGTGATAATCCATCTCATTCGAACAGGTCATTTGGTTCTCGACCCCGTGTACTTCCTAGTGCAGCGTGTGCAATAACGAAGGAGCAAAGCCTACTCTCAATTTAATATATCCTCGTAACAAAAGACCCTCCTCGGGACATCAAGTCCTTTGTGAAAATGGGCATACGAAAGAAAGTCTTATAGTTGTTGCGCAGCTTTGTACATAAAAAGAGGGCAGGCGCGGAGCCATATTCTGACTTGCGCATCTCTCTTCGCTTAGGTACGTCCATGAATGAAGCAAAGATGCAAAGCATTAACTTTTCAAGACACACTGCTGTATTATTTTCGTCAAATTAAAGGATTATGCTTCCTGTAGACCTCGTTTCGGTAGACCGGATGGGTGGAAAAGCAAGGCATCGAATCCATCTTTATGTAGGCAGGGACGCCGGCTGAGTATGATTACGGAGAAAAAAAAGCAGCAGATCCTAACGAAGATGTTTCGATTGAAAATGTCCATAAACAAGCTGCTTTAACGGATCTGGCTTTCCAATACCAACCAAAAGAGGATAATGGGAGCCCATTCAACCCAACCAGCCAATCACGACAGACGGCACTCCCATTCCAAACGGGTCAGCTATAAAAGAAAATAAGTAGTGGGTCCTCCAGAGCACGATTCCTTAGGTGACGTCAAGTATATAAAGCTCAAGCAAGAGTCTTTTACATGCCAAGCTGTTCTCCGTGAACTCAAACAAAGAGGAAATCCACTCTAATAAAGGCCCGCCTTGCTGAGGGACCCCGAACATAGAATATAAAGTCAAAGGGAAAGCTGACCTCGGCTCGGCTAAAGATTGATCAATTTATCTTCTTTTTCCCCGCCCCTGACCTAAAAACTGGTCCAGCAAACGTGGTAATTACGGCGAATTTACGGTAGAATCTTTGCTAACAAAACAAAAGAGGGGGAAAGTTGGGCTCCGCTCGGGAGGAATGGCACAGGTTCGACAAAAGTTCTTGTCTGAGAAAAAAAAGCAACCCCACCAGAAAAGCATGCATGGAACGATTAACGAGTGTGAGTGAAGGTATCTCGCCTCCTCTCTAAAAACCCGTATTTTTCACTCGATTACAGTAAGGCAAGACTAGACATTAACATTTAATAAAAGAAAGCTATCGTAACAGCGGGTTCGCCAACTCGCCTTTATAATAAGGGAGTCTTCGCCCGCGCTTCCTGAGACTTCTTTCAACCAATTGGGCTAGTTGAATTCCTTAATTCAATCTTTTTTAATAAACAGAATCAGTAGAGATCTCTTCTTATGAAAGCAAATCCCATGCTTAATTTAGACTAGGCAAAGAATTTGCTTTTTTTTACAGCCGATCTTTTTTTCTGATTTTCCTCAAGTCAGCTCTTGCCAGTCTACTTCGGAACGAAAGGACTCCCTTTTCCAATTAGGGTTTTGCTCGAAATGCATTCTATATTCAGAAAGGCAAAAGGGATCAATCCCCGGTTAGAAAAAAAAGATCACACGAAATTCCACTCTCAGGAAAAGACTAAAGTCAAGTTAGCGCACGTAGTTAGGAAATGAAATTCAGTAGCGAGCAGAAGCCCTTGAGCTGGTTGATATGCCTTTGTCATAACATAAAGGTAAAGAAAGTAAGGGCAAAGCAAAAAAAAAAGAGATAGACAGGCAGTCTTTCTTCGGGGAGCCTTATCCGAGCTTCTTCATCAGCTATATCCTTTCTCTATACCAGTACCAAGATGGGATCTCTTTCTCTTGAAAGAATGGAACAAGTGAACCTCTTTTCCGTACGTATCAATTGAAACAGAAGTCCAAGAAGAAGCAAATCCCTCTGATCGGGCTCGGACATTCAAATCCAGCAATGGACCATGCAATAGGCAATCAAAGAGCCAATAAAAATCCCTCTTTCTCTTCTAAGCCTGTTTATGTTCAGTTCTCAAAAAATAAAATAAGTACCAGTGTCAGGGCCGGTCGGGACGAAACGAGTAAAGTAGTCTGTATGCGTATTCTCCGAACCCTCTAATAGCAGCTTCGAGGATGGCTTTTGATCACTATAGGGTATCCAGTTTTCCAAAAGAATTTCTACCTCGAAGACATGACTAACCTTAGGATAGGAGCTGCCAATCCGGGCTTCCTTCTTTAGTTTAAGAGAAGCGGGGATCCTCCGCTGAGTGAGACAAGAAAGAAGTTTATCGCGAAAAATTTTGAGAGAGAGGCGGGCTAAGAGGTATCTTCGATTAAATCTTCAGATTCAAGAAAGGCGATGGCCAAGCTCAAACTAAGAATGGGATGAGACTGCCAGATATTTCGCAGCTCTCAGTACTGTGCTTAATCCGATCAAGTAAACTCCGAATCCTTCTTTCGGGGTCAAAGTCGTATCGACCAAAGCAAAGAGAAAGAAAGGGGGCTAGCTAGGCTTGAAACGAGGGATTGACTGCCATGGATGCTACTGCGTTTAATTTCTTTGAGAGTTCCCCGGAGCGAAAGACTCTCGTGAGGTTTAGTAAAAGCTAATACCATTCCAATTCCTTAATATATAATATATAAAGATTAATAACATGCTTAAGCCACACCCTACCTAAACTAAGGCGGTATTGCACGAAAGACCTTCTCGGACCGCTTTCAGTTTCGCGCCCACATACCTAAGAAAGATTAAGGTAAAGAGAGTGGTTCCAATATATTTTTATGATGCTTTATGCTGCCAAGGTAGCCTATCCTTAGCCTCAATTCTAGCCTTTGCTTTGCCCACCACCTTCTTTCTTTAACTTTAATATCTGGCTTTGATTCGTCAAATGAGATACGAATGAAACCAAGTTCCGTTCCGTAATTCAAAACAAAAGGGCTTAAAGTTTAATTGGTTGAAACGTACCGCTCAGAATGGTTATATTCTAGCTTCGAGGTCCTACTAAGCCTACTATCCTCCGCTCTCAAGAAAGTCTTCTTCACCATCTCCACAGTCATCTTATCTTCTGGAGCTGACTTACTAAGTGACAACAAAGTCTGCAACTCTTCATCTAAGGACATTACATATAGTAAAAGGATGAGACAATAACCTTCGGCAGAAATTATTCACAAAGACGCAATGATCGCCATGTCTTTTGTGGAAACTGTGATCAAGCATAAAAGACTCAAACTTCTTATACTATTGCCGGGGTGCTTGTTTCAATATAGAGAAATTCTTCTTCAAATGGCAAACAAGCTTGAAGGTCTAGTTATCATCTAATCCATCCATCTTATCTTGTATGGCATTATACCTCCCCTTACCTTATGGTTCACGTCAGGCATGTCTTCCTCAAAACTTTATAGCTCTCCTCCCCCTTCAGCTAATCTGGCTCTTCTTGCCTTACAAAGAATATCTTGATCAGGTCTACCTTTGCAATGTTGACTGGAGTAGGAGAAGGCTTAGACTTCTTCCACTTTTAAAAAGATTAGCAACTGGCTGCGGATCTTTAAGGAACACGACATCTTGGCTTCTTATTCCTGGTAACTGGACCCCGCAACTACCCGGACTCTCTCGGTAACATCACCATCAAGCGAAACTGAAACCAGTTTATTTTATGAGGTAGACGGTAGTTAATCGGGTTTACGCCCAAAAAGATGAGAGTTAGACATGTAGTGACTCGCATAAGAATTACAGCCCCTTGTGTAAACACCCTAGCTGCGATGAAACTTCTTTTAGCATTCTTTTATTTAGGAATGGAATATATGGTAGGTACCTTAAATCTATTTTATTCTATCTTATATCTGATGTGTAGAAAAAAAACCCTCCCGAAAAGGAGGTATTTTAATAAAAAAATAACAAGACCCGTGCATACGAAAAAGGCCTTTACCGCGAGATTCTCGTCTAGTAGGTCAAAAGTGCAATGAGCCCTAATGGCATTATTGAGTGGCTCACTTCTTAAAAACATGTGGGAATTTATCCTCGAATCCTATCCATTTGCTTTGGCAGAATTCACTGTCCCTGAGTAGTGCTGTTTTGGCTTTATAATGTTCAAGTATTCTTACTATTAATGCTCTTCGCTGGATCTGGAGGGATCTATGGACGCTATACGAGTGAATCGGAAGAAAGAAGGGGATTCCCCGACTCTCTTTACTTTCTTATTAACGCTACTTGAAACTCCGAGAGATATAAGAAGAATACAGGGCAGGGGCTTTTGCTAGGATTCAATATCGCACGGGAAGTGAGGTGCGAAGACGAGGCAATAAGCCATGGAATGAGATGCGTTGGGCTAAGAGACCCTTGGAAAGGGTATAGCATCAGAGAGAGACGTGTGGTCCCTCGCTTCGGTACTTCGCTTGCCCGTTCATCCCGTTCATGTCGTTGAGGAAAGATGCGGTTCTAATCTTTCATTTCCTTTTCGGATTAGGTATAGTCAAAAGGCTAGGAGGAGGTGTGGCGGAAAAGGGATCACTAGTCTGACAAGAGAAGGATCTCATTCTCACTATACACTACGCCTAGAATTCCAACCCCGATCAGAGATGTCCACTAAGAAACTCCTCCCAAACTACTTTCCTTCTTAGTTAGATGGAACCAGATAGAGGAGCTTCTAGATTTAAGTGAAGACAAGCCAGGAGCTCTTAATCTTATAAGTCGATAAAACCTTCACTTCATTATATTTATGTTATAAGCAGCTCTTTCTGAAAGCTTTGTGAATTAAAAAGAAAAAGAAAGAGCTCAAATTTCTGCTCGTTCTTCTTTTGATCCTGCTCTTGCTGGTATAAGAACCTCGATAGGCCAATGCCATTGCCAATAAGGTGCGAAATCAAGCTTCAAAATTCATTCTTTCTCCTCTTGGTTCAAAACAAAAGACAAAAAGGTGGCCTTTCTAATTCTTCTTGCTCCCGGGGATATTGCTTTTTATCGTCTTAGGTGCTCGACTATGAGCATACTTAAACCTTACCTTTCAAGTCAAGGGTAGAGAGATCCATCTTTTCCCAGTCGTTTGAGCAAGTCACCCCCTTCACTCGTTTAGACTCAAACCTGTTTCATCTCCTTTCCCCGCTTTGTCGTATTGAAAACCTAAGTAAGCAAAGTACAAAACTGACTGGTAAATAAAATTTTTATGCTTTTTAAAAAAGAATTAAATAATTAAAAAAGAAGTCGTTTTCATTTCGGCAGTAAATCAAGAAAAGCAAAGCCTCCAACGCTTTACGATTAAGAATCAAAGAAGCATAGGGTCGAAACTACCTTGACCACAGGTGGATTCACCTCCTATGGACAAAAAAGCCCCAGCAAGGAGAAACTTCTACCAATTATAAAATAATAAAAATTGAATGCATATTCTATTGAAAATCTTTAGCTACTAAGACTTTACGATGGAATCACAGAAGAAAGAAGAAAAGAGATAGAAAAGGCGATCAAATTGCAGCACGGTTACTAGTTTAAAACAGAGAAAAAGGAAGACGAATACATGAAGTTAAGTAAGGTCTTCCCTGCGCTTAGAATCTCATACCATCTTTAATACTCACGCGAAAAATAAGATTCACCTTCTATCTTTGACTTATGTGGCAAAATCTAATTCGACGTTGATCTGACTCTGCCCTTCCTTGCTCCGTTGTCAGTAAGGGGCTAAGTGAACAGCAGCCCTTTCCTTCTCAGTCGAGTTCTTCCAGCCCTTTCCTTCTAGTCGAGTTCCTTCGGATCCTCTCGAAAGGAGAAACCCGGCTTGACTATTCTTTAGCCATCAAAGGCTGTCAAAGATTCAGCTGAAACAAAAGTGAGGATAGAATATAGGAGGGTACGCTTTCATTCTTAATTATAAAGAGGAAAGGGGCATCTTCTTAAGAAGTTTAACTCTTCTTTACCAATAGAAGAAATTCAGGACTAAAAAAAAATCAGTATAAGCTGATGTAGTCGAACCAATCCTGTATTCACCAAATGAACTCTTTCAAATGAACCTTTTGAATTGCCAGATAGGTAGATGTAAACTAAAAGGCTAGTTAAAGGGTGGGAGTCCCGCTAAATAACATAGTAAATCGCACATACCCTCTGATCACGCATACCTTAGTCCTTGTGATAATTTTCAAAGATACCATGTGGGAGCAGCCTTGTTATAGATTGTGAGCCCCCCATTATAGAGTTATATACGGGCGGTACAGAAAAAGAAAGACTTCTCTTACATTTAAGTTTAGAAAGATTGTAAACGGTTAGCTTTTCTTTCTCGTTTCGATCATAGGATTGGTCGCTTACCTCGCTTTCTTCGGGAGAGTGCATCTTAAGGAGCCGTTCCTAACTGATCAATTATCCAAGAAAAGTTAAGTTATTGATCGTAATTACAAACATAAAATTTAAGTAGAGCCACCATTCCTATGTATCCATCAGCTCCTTAATTGGTTCTTCTAATGACCCGTGAACGGGCCCGGGTTGGGGTAGATTTCGTCTTTTATAGTTTCTATGCTTGTTAAGGGGGGGTGACCCACTTCATATCATAGGTCGGGGACACGACAAATTAAAATATGACTTTTCCATTCACTAACTCGTACTTATTTTAAAGCTCATGACCTGCTCGCTTCATCAACAGCGGACTTCCGCCCAAAACGAAACTCTTAAGCCTAACCTACCTTTACAATCTTTCTAAAGCTAAAGAAGGAATATCAGGAGCAGTTGAAAAGTCCAACAAAGACAAAAGATGCTCAGGTTCTCTCACGGCTTGAAATGGGCTAAAAAGAGATAAGCAGCCCTTATTTCTTAGAGCATTCCTTTATGGAACTCGGCCCCGTCTTTGAACCAAAAGGATTTGACGAACCTAGTTTCGTAATCTTGTCTTGGTTCTTTAATTACATGCTTTGTATTCTATAAAATAAGATGACTCACAATTTAAAGTATAGACATGTCTATACTTTAAACAAAGAAGAAGCCTCGACCAACGTCCAGGAGACTTTTTTTGACGGCGGAATTATGATAAAGGTTAGGCCCCACCTTTCCCAGAGCGACTACACGGGCTAAACGAGCTTCCCCCTGTTATTTTATAACACATATTTAATAATGATTATTGCTCCTTTATCTTGCGGGAATGAATTGATTTCATTCCTCTCGCCCTGTCCCGAGCGGTCTTGGCCCTTAGTTTCTTTATCAACCAATACAACAAGGGCCTCTCCTTAGCAGTTGAGATGAGATATAAAGATCCTTAATGAAGGGGAAAACTAAAACTTCGTGGGAAAGCTACGCCCCAATCATAGTTATTAAGTTAGGTTGTTTGAGTCAACACGTATAGGTAGGAAATTTAGGAGTATGCCAGCCGCGGGCTGTCTTTGGTTTCAAAACGGCATTCAAGCGAGCCTTGCTTCTTCTTTATTATTATTTTTTTTTTTTAGTCAAACTCTAATGCAAAGTCATACCACTGGTATGGTATAAAGAATGAGAGCACGCAGCAGGAGAACGAATGGCAGGCCGCGGATAGTCTAAGGCGCTCCAAAACACAGTGTATTCTAGTTCACACTATAAGCTATTATCTCATCATATGACAGAACAATCGAACCGGAGTTAAGAACTAACTCTAGTAAACACTAGAAGTCCTCATCTCACATCAAATGCATCTTATCATCTCATAGCTTTCCTTTCATTCTATAAAAGACCTCGCTATTCTTTTCAAAATCAAAAGTAAGCTTCTTATCGCTAAAAAGAAATATCTCAACAAGATAAATTAGAGCAAAGCGGCTCTTACACATGCCTACTCCCATATTCTCAAAGAGCATCCACTATAACTACTATACTATAACTAAATGGCTAAACATAAAGAAGGATTTTTCGCGACAAAAAAGTGGGAACGCCCTAGGATCAATCGTAGGAGAACTCTCTTTCAAGATGATCGATTGAACTTAGTGGAAACTCGAGATAGAACAGTTTACAACTTTTTATCCCCAATCCTTTGTTTTTAAGGCAGGGCAAGCAAGCTCTATAATGTATAGAAACCCGATGGTGGGATTAATAAAAATTAACGCGATACGGAATCCTAATTTAGGAATCTCTTACACAATAGAATAGATAACTTTCCCCCTAACGATGCAAGAAAGAGAAAGCATAGGGTTTAATGCATATTTACTACTTGATTGCAACTAAAGTTGGCGCGTAATGTAAAGCACATATAAATTTTCTATTATAGGAACCCGGTACTACGACATCGGCTTCTTTGACTCCGTCTTCGAGTCCTTCCTATACTATACTACCATAGTAAGCATTCTACTACTATAAGAGAACAACATCTCTCGCCTAATGTTAAAATATAAGTCTTGAGATCTATAAAGGTATATACAACAGCTCCATAGGCAGCCCCTGTTAGAGCAGACTAAGGCGCTATAGAATACAAGACAAGTGGATAGGGTGCTAGTAGGCATTCACGTGGATGAAATCCTTTCTACCTTGAAGGAGAATTGCTTTGACATCAGTTAAACGCGCCCAAAGCATTATTTTTTTTAGGTTATTCTTTGCCTAGATTCTATTCTATTTCACAGGGTTCTCATTTTATAGTTATAGTCTAGGGCGCTCGAAGTCAGTCTTTTGTTGTGATTGGACTCCACGACTTATACTTCTTCTTTCTATTCTAATCTTTATTCTAAAAGACATTCTACTAGGACAGGGCCTATTATTCTAGAATATAGGAGAAGAGAGAAAGCTACTAAGTACGAATTAGAGTCTACACTAGTCGAGTTTTTTAACTTTTAGGCTAGAGCTGGCGGTTAGAGATATATGTTAGCAAAGAGTAGGGTCTTTTGCTTTGCTT
Source organism: Silene undulata (assembly GCA_036897945.1). Lineage (NCBI taxonomy): Eukaryota > Viridiplantae > Streptophyta > Magnoliopsida > Caryophyllales > Caryophyllaceae > Silene > Silene undulata. The sequence continues at coordinate 58,650 of JAYMSE010000045.1, read as the reverse complement.
TCTTCCCTTATTAATATATATTCTAGAATAATATAATAGTAATGAATATGCTAAGAAAGAGCCTCATTTACAGCTACAGAGAGACAGCCCCTTATCCTCATTCATAAGAACTTTTTTTTCTAGTTGAACTTGTGTACTTATTTCTATGATCTTCCACTATAATTATAAGAATTTCTTAAAGATATGTAGTCTGATCCCACTGGTATAAAAGATAATAGAAAGACTGACCTTATATTAGCAGCCTACTCACTGCCTTTTACGTCCGTTACGGGTATTCCACTTGCTCGTTCCGCCCCAGCAAAAGCCTCCTTGTTGGAATTACAGCGCAGCAGCAGAAAGATTACATAAGGACAAGCATTCTCCTAAGTAAGAGTAAACGCGCTTTCTTCGGTCCCAATGGACAACGGGGCACGTGAGTAATGTTCATAGCCCCTAAAAACTACACTATGTATATTTTCTATAATATAACTTGGAATCGGGACTACTACATAAGCTGCTTAATTGGCTTCTTCAACCGCAAGAACTTCGACGCCTATCTTATTATAGTATAGGTATGCAAGCGCATAAGCTTCACACCTAAGTAAGGTCTTTCCACATTATATAAGATCTTTTTAACTCTCATTCCACTTACAGAGAAAGCTACTTATACGGAAGCGTTAGAATGAGCAACAGAATAAAGAAGATCGGGGGCATAAGCACCGGGGTAAGTAGCCGTGGGTAAAGCTGTCATCTACTAATCATCTTCCAATGACAAGTTACTTCTAATATATAATACAAAGTATTAGAAAGATCTCTAGCTGATTAAATTAAATAAAAAAGAAAGTCGACGCGCAGACTCAACTGATAAGGCGATCAAGTAGAAGACGTTGAATAAGCCGACCTGACATCTTCCTATGTAGAAGTGCAGCCGTCCCTCTTAGTTTCATGTAATAGCATCCAATTTAGTAAGCCTTAGATTAATTACAAACAAAACAAAAACAATAGGCAAGCAAGAGCATATCTTTCTCTAAGAGTAGGTAGTAGGATCACCACATATGGCTTTCTCCTTTTATTGGAGTTTGCTGGTTTCTTGTCCCTCTTTTCTCCGAGAACTAGAACTATAAAGAGACTTTAAGGCAAAACTATACTTAGAAGGGTAACACCTTACTTGTAGTGGAAATGTAGATCTTTCCATTTATTAAGATGTAGTAACTGGAAACTTTATTCCTTACTTATATATAACTGCACTCACCTCCTCCAACAGACAAATAGGGAACGGCTCTCCTATACTAATAAGAATAATAGGTATATTGCTTCGAGTAACTTCTTAATAGAACAAGATATTTAGGCAAAGTTTAGCCTTTTGGATTGGACAACAAACTCATTCTTTGGTGTAAAGTAAAAGGTGGACTTCCTCTCTTAGCAACATTAAAAATTAAAAAAGACCTATATATACTTTCGGATACTAACTCCCCCTTGTGACACGCCCATTCCCATATCTTGTATAGTAAGGTATTACCTTTTTTTCTAGTGCAGCATTCCCCGGTATGAGGGACTCTTACTTTATGTTAAAAACATGCATTTTTAATAACATGCACTTGCCTAGGGAAATAGCTTAGGCAGCAAACGTCTATCCAACTGTAAAGACTCTAAGCGAAGCAGTCAACTACTTATATCATCATTCAAGAAAGTCTAGAGAGAGCTGTAGATATGGAAGCTTTTCCGCGAAAACTCTAAATATAGTCACTCATTCTTCTACGATTGCCATTTCACTCTACAGAATAGCTGTAAAGAACTTAATTAAATAATATAGGATAGAACTAAGTCCATGACTAAAACATAATACCCATATCAAAAACTAAAGCAGTTCTAGGATAAACTTTTAGACTATACTAAGTAGTACAAGTTCATATATAAGACTAAAAAGAACTCAAGTGATCTTTAACGAGCGAAGGAAGTGTTTGACCGAGGAAAAGGCAGAGAAAAACAACTCCCAGATAGACCATATAATCTCTAACAATTAGCCCCAGTCTGTGGTTCTTACAAGTCACATTTTTTTCTTATAGTGCGAATCTTAGTCTTTGTGCTGGAAGTTGCTCATTATAAGAATATTACTTATAATATAAGTAGCCCTTAGTATACGAAGACTCTTTTTTTTAATTTGAAAACAGCCCATTGCATGCAGGGGGGGGGTCAAAGGTCACGCAAGAGAGTTAGGACCATATAAGAGAAAATAGAATAGGGTATAGCTCTAGATGGACCTTTTTGCTAGGATCGTCCGCGAAACAATTAATATAAGTTAGAATTAGAGGATGCCTTAAGACCGACCACTGCTGCATTAAGATAGATTGACCTAAACTCCTGTCCATGAAAATGCTATTTCATAACATAAGGTTTTAATTACAAACCAAACAAATGACAAACAAAGGAGAATACGAGAAAGCCTATTCATCAAGGACAGAGAAATCGTGCGATACGGGAGTCTCACTATCCTTGAAAAAAAGAAGCAACAGAGTACTTAAGGTATTACGATGTGAGAACAACTAGACTTTTTTCGCTCTAGGCTACTACTAAGATTACTAGGTAAGCGGCGAGACAGATCTTCTTAGCCCACCGACACATAACGATGCATTTAACCGTGTTAAAAGTCCCAAGTTTCTAGGTTTACCAGGTGGGAGAATCTCGTAGAACTAGCTTTCTTTCCCTGATGCCCAGGATAAACCAGCTTATCTTCTTTTATGTCTTTTTGAATCAAATTAGAAACTTACAATACAATCATAGTAGAGTAAGAAAAAAAATCTTCTCAAGTATCAAAAAGCTAGCCGCCGAGAACCTAATACATATATGGGGGCAGCATAGATAGCTATGACATTGGCCCACGAGATTTCCAGTTGTTAATTGTCTGCCCAGCGCATACACTATAATGTTAACCTTACTATACTATAATATAGGGAAGTAATATAAAAGCGTACTACTTGTCATCAAGAGCTTTCACATAAGAAAAAATGGGAATATTAGCTTATATCATAACAAAGAAGGGGCACCCTACCGTTATATGACTTGGGCCATACGTATTTATCGAGAAAGACTTCTTAATTTACAGCTATTCAAGCGTGTGAAAGATTTTAAGTGGTCGTTTACGTAGCTAAGCTAAAAAGAACTTTCTAGCTAGTTTTTAATATCATGAGGGCGGAATAAGGGAAAGGCCTATCTTATTCTTTGTTATAAACGCTTAGTGCTATCTTATACTAGTGTTTTACTTTTTCGAGTTAGAATTGGTAGTGGGAGCCCGCCGAATAGAGTAGAAAGTGCTCTTTATTAGAGTTACGGGAGAAAGATACGGGTGCTTACAAGTTGTGCATAACCATACTACATCTAATACATAAGCAGATGCAATGATCACATCATCAATAAAGAAAAAAATAACAGCATTGGTTATGACAGAGGCAAATAAAAGAATAAAAAAAAAGAAGGCTCTACTGGTAAATGAATAAGAAAGATCATATATAAGATAAAACTTGCCCACCATCACGTGCTTCCTCAAGCACCAACTTCTAAGGAATCGGTCCCATCTTTGTCTTCGACTGGGGGACAGGCTTATATTTTATATTCCGCCCTTTTATTCTATAGTATATTAAAGGGACAGCGAGCTTTACCGCTTACATATTTACTTATCTTTCTTCCATTCATACCTAGTTGCGTGATACATTGACCCATATTATAAATATCTGAAATATAGCTTACCAGTAGGCTTCTTTACTTATCAGTATTATCCCTTTTCTGCTTCTATTACTATTATATACAAGATTTATTTTGCATGAATTGGGGGCACTTTCCCGAGAACAAGAAGTGACCTCAGCGCTCATTTCTCGAGAAAAAAAAAAGAAAGAGCCTCATTTACAGCCCCGTCTTTTATGAACTAGGAAGAGAGTTCTTACGCAGCTTATACTTTCTTCTCATACAATAACGGGGCTACTTACTACACATATTACAACGTATAGGGCCTACGACCGATTACACCAGCGTATATTTAAATACTGAACGAAGCCATTCGACGGATACCTCAACGGTAGTTCCGGTCTCGAAGAAATACACTTCTACACCATAGACAGCCCCATAGCTCTCCGACGTAACTGACCCACTTCTTTTCGAATACGAAGAAAGTCTTATATGCATCTTTGGACCCGCCCTTTTGTAGTAGTCTAGCTATTTCTCATAACCATGCCCTCGAACCGTCCGTCTAGCGCATCTCTTCCCACTAGGTCAAGCTGTCTGTAAGCATCCCACCCTAAGAGTTCATAGCGCGACTCTACCCCATTAAAATTCTAATTCTAACTTAGAAGGAGCTTTTTTAGTCATATGGCGTATAAGAATAAGTAGCTTACAACACTAGTAGCAGTCGGAACATAAACACAAGGGCATAGTATAGTAGCCGGTTTCATCTCATCTTATCCTGCAGTTGATTTCTGTTTTATTATCTTACTATAGGTGGAACAGGTCTCAACCAAACATCCTATTAAAGCTTCTTATTGTGATATGAGAGCACCCTGAAAAAATGTATATACAGAGCAACGCAACCCTCTATTTATTAGAGCAAACAAGCGAGTACATTTAGTTACGGATCGAGTAGTAGGTCGAGTTGCCGAGCGAGGAGCGTGTTATGTCGGTGTCTGTTGTAGTTGATTTGATAGGCCTGCTGCTTACTCTTGTTCAAAAAGACATAGGATAAACATATAAGATCGGAAATGTCATATTATTATTATTATAAGGATGCCAAACTCATGAAAAGGTTTCATTCTACCCTTATCTTTTTTCAATTAAAAGCCCTCTTTTAATTTAGTTTGAGGGTCTTATGAGCTACCTACAAGACAGTCATAGGCGGGTACAAGGACAAGGATGTGATTGCTTCTCTTACTATATATATATATATATATTTTTTTTTTTTAATCTCTCCCGCTGTTGAGAAAGTTAGATCCGTTAGACTTAGATGAGCGTCCCACATTAGCATCAGTTCTTCCGTGATGTGAATTGGAGCTGGTTCGGCCTTATAGATTAGAATATAACATATGAACAATTGGCTGGACAGACTACTTTTAAGTTAAGTCAAGTAGTAAGTTGGATTTCTTTTATGGCTGATAAGAAAGAACTTCTACTAGAGCCTAGGTTAGAAAGTGGGACTTACGAGAGCGAGAGATAGGGCAAGCTTAGTAAGTCAACTGATATGATAAAGTCTTCTATTCTTATAAAATTGTTGTACGAGGGTCTTCTTCCTGCTATTTGAAAGTGGCTTGCTGCGACCTTATTGTATCAATTAATATCATATATAACCTTTTATTATTATAGTCTTGATTCCACTCATAAATGATCTATTAAATGACTGAGATCTTTTCTTAGAATTGTTATTCTTCGGATTGAAAACAGAGAAGAAAGATAGGAAAGGTCGGTACACCGCAGTGCTTCGAAAGGAGAAGGTTGGATTTGATTTTAGACTCTCGCTGAACAGCCATGTCTGAGTGGAAAGCTTTACTTGTCTTTGTTGTCTGAATGCAATCTAGAAAAAAAGAAAGAAGCAGTTAGAATCCTAAGAACGAAGAAGCGCAGTGTACGAAGCGAATAGAAGCTATGTAATGATCAGGATGTTGGCGCCTTAGGATGCGTTAGATAGAGTCAGATCTTGGCCTTAGTCCTTAGTCAAATGATCTTCTAGGTTATGAAAAAACCGCCCTATATATGTTGTATATAATCAAAAAGAATGATAAGTAGTTAATTTTGCTTAGTGAATTAAGATAAAAGTAATAGAATATAGCTTTGTTTGGGATTCTATTGTTATTGTAAAGGTCTGAAATTCAAGGAAGAAAGAGCCCTGCTCGGGAGATGGCAGAAGGAAAGGAGTGAAGTTCCGTAGCCAGTAGGTATAAGTGGGCTTGGAAGCAGCCACCCGAAGAAGCTAAGAGCGCTCACTGGTCTAGCTCCGTATTAAATTTATAAGAAGTATAACAAATGAATTATATTATCTTAGTTATGGTGCATCTATGTTATGCTTTCTATTATCAATAGGAATCCATGTGCGAATTCGCAACGAAGAGACCGACATAAGAGAGCTCAGCCTTCTTGTTCTAAGAGCTAAGAGATAGGTGCTTCCAAAGCCAAAGCAAAGGAAGAAGTCTACGAATAAGCTTAGCAAGCAAGGGTCAAGTCTCTATATTTCTAATGAGCAAGTCGGATACGTAATTAGAATTCAATATTAATAAAAGAATTCACAAGGATCTAGTTGAAGAGCAGCAAGCGGGCCTTTGAGGATCATAAGACACGTATTCTATGTAGGTATGTCCGGTGATGCCGCCTATTGTGATGAAGGTGAAGTTGTTCTTTAAGTAAATTGTCATTTATTAAATTTAAGTAGAACTCGCTTGACATTCTAGAGTGCTATAACTAGAATTAGTAGAAAAAAAGCACCAGCATTAGAAAGAGCCGAAACCTAGAAGCTTGAACTCAAACTACCGTTCCAAACCCAAGCAATACCAAAGCTGCTGAGGCAAGGGTCTTCTTCTTGTTTTGGGCTAGAGAGAGTCATTCTTAGATTGAGAAAAGAAGCGCGAGAAGGATATCAGCCGAATCAAGGGCTGACAACTCGTCCCGTGACTGTATACCATAACTGTAATCTTAGTCTAATCTTAAAATATAAAAAAAAATTAAAAAGACTGAAAGAAAGGGAAGGAAAGCCGGCTCCCTTGCGCTAAATATTCTCGTATATAAAATTACATTGGTATTCTTGTGATTAGCAGCTTATTCAACAACATCAGGATCCCTTTCCTCAACTTGCTCTAGGGTTTCGCCTTGTCCTGGCTTTCCTCTAAGTAAGTCATGTGATATGCAAGCTGCTTGGCTCTACTGGATGTAAGAGATGGGTTACTTGTAGTTCGTAACGTCGTACTCTCCCTTTTTCTCGTTCCAAGCCAAGTATGCCTCTAATTCTTATGTAGATGTAGAGTTGCTAGGTATGAGTTGCCCTATTTCTTTCTTATCTTAGAGAACAAATGAGGAATTCTTATCTTCAATTGCGTGTGAAAAGGGGGCTCTTTCCCGGGGATGATAAGAAAGTTGTTTGAAGACTGCATCCGGTGCCGGTGTAAGCTCTATCTTTAGATGTAGTAAAGGGAGTCACGTCCTTATCTTATTAGTTAGTTTATTGGCACTATATGAACGGCGCCAACTTTTTTACCAACTGTTCTGGTAGCTGCTTCTTAATGTGTTCTAAACTTATAAGTTTTAAGGTATTCATGCGAAAAGGAACTTTAGAGTAGGACGTTAACTAAAAGTGACTGGATGGTAGAGAGGATGTTTGCACAACTGAGATAGGGAAGGTAGTTCTGTAGCGAATAAGCCAGTTAACGAACGCATACAGTCCTTTTTCTTCCTATATTATATTAATAGGCTAGCTAGAGGGACTCTTTCTTCCGTAAATGTACATGGAGCTTTCCCCAACTTGAGCAGGGCTCTAGAGTTGTAGTCTTTTAACCTGTAATAGGATTTACAAAAGATTAAAGGTAGATATAGCCTATTACTATGAATATTATTAGGAAAGAGAGCCTCTTTAAATTTAAACTGCCCACTTCATGTCTCCGGCAAACTTTCCCTTGCATGCTTCTTTTCGGGATGGATCTGATGCGTTCTACGTGTCCATATGATTCATCTTATTCTTCTACTATTATCTATATGTAATACGCTTCCTACAAAATATGTAGAATAACGTGAGGTGAATTTGTTTATCTTTCATTTGTTGTTCTAAAAGCAGCTTAGAGCTTCTATATAACTAGGGATCCTTATGCCTTAGACACTATTACTAGTTTTTCTATTTGCTGAGGATCGTTCTTACTTGGTTATCCTCTTGTTGAGAACGAGATTGACTCCCCTTATAATATATGACGTATCCATAGTTTTAAGCCCTATAACTACCATACCAAAGGGGCTGACTTCTTAGGCGGCGCTCTCTTTGGCACTACTAAACTAGCTGTTCACGTGGAAAGATTTTCTGTAGTTCTTTAGAAAGCGATAGGAAACTCTGACTGTCGCAGGATAGGGCACCCTGCCCTTATAGTATAGCTTCAGTTCGATAAGGACCTGTTGGTGGGCTACTTCCTAAAATATGATGAGATTAGATGCGCTATATAATATAAGAGGGATCATTGAAGCGAATACATAAGCCAATACAAGTACAAGTATTAAAAGAATTCACATATGAAGGGCTTGCAGAAGAAAAGCTAACCACCAATGCGCTAGTAGTACTAAGGAGCAGGTTCTAACATTTCCTAAGGCAAGTATTGACTGAAGTAATCTCATAGACTAGCATAAGCAGGAAGATGGGCTCTATCTGGATCAGGAACGTGGTCGGTAGGTCCCACATAAGGAAAAGGAGACTTCCTCAGCGAATAATAAAAAAAAGACTTTCTAGCTAAGTCAGTATACACGATAAGGGAATCTTGTCTTATAGACGCGCTAACTCACATTACTACTTTAATTCCACAAAACAGACTACTCGCTCTTACATGTATTATGCGCGTTGAAAGCTTACTTCCCCATATACTTATTAAAGTTAAAGTAAAGGTGAACTTATATACGTACTAATCTATTAAATCATCGGGACATGTCTCGTTCGACCCTGCATATAACATATAAGTAAGTGAAAGAACTCCAGTTCCTCTTAGAAAATTTGCATATTTGTAAAGCTTACTTGTCTATTGAAGCCAACCTATAGGAGCTGCCTAAAGAAAGGTATACCACGGAAGATGCTACCACCGCTCCCGTGTTCTAATTAATCACAGAAGATAGAGGTGTATGAAACCGTGTTACCGGTAATGCCCTTCTTATAACAGCTTACGTGGTAAGGCTTAGCTTACCCTTACTGCTTTCTCTTACGAGACTGGGACATATAAAACTGTAATAGCTTTTTTACGAAAAAAATTAAAGGCGAACAAGAATAATAATATATATATTATAGTAAGGGTATGTAAAGAGCATCCGCTAGTACTAGTGGTGAAAGAGCTATCGACACTTCATTTAACTATAAGAAATAAAAATGGACACGGCACGGAGAGGTGCCATTTACAGCTATGGGTACAATTTCAATTTCCATTACATTCCAAGAGAAAGCTAAGGGGACTGCTCTACAGACAGCCCCGGATAGAGGAAAAATAAATTTCCAGTTACCGCGTAATAAGTTAGATGGGATCGGGTACTATTACTTTTCCATAAGATCAATAGATAAAAAAACTCTTCCTCTTATTTTATATTCTATAGGAGGCTTCCCTTACTACAACTGCTTGGGCGTATGCCCCAATAAGCTCCTCTTTTGCATCCACCTATGCTTAAACAGCTGTCAAGCGCGTAAAGTCAGTATATTACAAGAAACTAAGAGTATATAGGGACTGCACTATTACATAGTGGGCTTAATCGGCTGTTACATAATATAATTATATTATAAAGACGTTCACTCACGTAGAACCTTATATATCAAAAGGTAGGGGAGGGGACTTCTCATAACACAAAAAAGAGTCTCTAACAACAGGATCGCTCTGGTCTACACTAACTTTTTGGTCTTTTTCTATCTAGCAAAGGGTAAACATAAAAGAAAGACAAGACATCGGCATATATGCACGTGAGAGAGTCCCTAGTAAACTAGAGTACTAAAACAAGGAAAGCGCGAAGACTGGCATTAGCGGTAACAGGAGTGCCTATCTCATTTATTAATAGTCTTCAAGGGGCTTCCTATATAGAAGATAGAGCTTCATCGGCTTGTTCCACGAATGTATCATCTCGTTCACTACCAAAAGAAGCTTTAAGCGAAACTGCCGCTTAGTTAGCTTCTTCGACCCGACCATTAACGTCATCTGTAGGAACTTGTCCTATTCTAAGAGTCTTGCATTGCGGATAGATCTTTTCCAAGTCGCGAATAGATAGTACTTAAGCCGAGACGATAGAAGATAGAATAGGAGAAAAAGATCTTCCAACTTACTTTGCCCTTATCAGGTTAGAGAAGTTTATAGTGACATCAGTAAACTATAGTGCACTAGTGCTCCCTCATATATACGTCCAGCCGGACAACAAGTTAGAACGCGAGACAGCTACTAAGTAAGCGATGCCCTTAATATAATAATAATATATGCGTTATGCACTGAGACCAGATGGCTCCCTTGAAAAACGGGTACTCACTCCTACTACTCTTATAAGAACAAGACCAAAGGAGAAATGATATGAAAAATTAGGTTAAAACTGACGAGCTTTTAATAAGAAAAAAAGATTAAGAAGTAAAAGGTTGAAATAGACTCTTAGTCCGGAAGCTGCCCCAAAGTTATAGTATACTCCGGTAAATGAGGGAGCGGTTTATTAATTTCAACAAGAACAAGTAAGAGTAAAGGAGCTTTGCCCATCACACTAGTCTGATAGGATAGGCGCTGATAAACAGTTTCTTCTTAGTCTTTGTTCTGAATCTTTTTTAGATATCATAGATAGAAGTCAGGTTGGACAGATAACTACTTGAGAAATGCAAGCGTCCTAACGCTTTAAACGTATTCGCCAAGGTGAGCATCATAGAGGGAGTGCTCCTTGAAAGCATATCTTCTAATACAACCAGTACTTACTTATATATATATATCCGTCTGCAATTCATACATCTGCCACAAGATTCTAGCCTCCTATCGTATCTTATTCTTAAATGAAAGATTATAAAAAATTGCAATTTCCAAAGGAAGCCGCGGTTACGGTTTACAAGAAAAACATCTCCCGTGAGAACAAGTAAAGTTCCGAAGACATCAGAGATTCGAGATCGAAATCACTAAAGACAAGCATTTCTTCTTCCATATTAAGAAAGGAAAACAGCTCCATTCGAGAAAACATAATATAATAATAATAGAACACAAATAAAAACTATAAAAAGATTGGGATCTATTACAAATGCCAGAGGCACAGTCAAATTAATCCATAAAATAAAAAATCCTGTGTATACCTACAAAAGATCCTCTTTTTAGTAAGTCTGTCTTCCTACCTTATGAAAAGGAATTGAATAGCCATGCGCGAGTACTAGGTTCTGTCTGCATAACCAAGAGGGTCTCTGAGGACTCTGCCGTGGTACTTAATCTTATATGTTCGAAGAAAGAGCGAAAGCTTGGGCCGAGGATTCCTCTGATCTTGCAGACAACTCTACTTTTTACTCATACATTTGGTTTCCGGAAAGCTTATCTTTGGTTTATTTCCTTTCCTCGGTTCCTTTGGTAACTTCCTCAGCGAATAATCAACGGAAGACTTCGACCTGCTTTCTATAAACAGAAAGGTACAAAACATAAGTTTATCATGATAAGGTAGGCCGAGTCTTGGTCATACTTTTCTTTTTTCTCGGCATCGACAGTGGTATTTTGGGGGGGTCAAGTTTGCTCTTGCCACCTTCCCCGGATTTACCTTCTTCGGTTTTGGTCCCCGCACACGCGTGGAATGGAGACTCATCGACCATCTCGTTGCCAAAAAAGGGCATTTTCGTTGCAGCTGCCAACTTAGCTGCGTACTCTCGCTTAAGCATTATAAAATGGCTAATGCTCTTCTCCTGTCAATCTCAATGGAAGAATTCTGAACCCTATATAAGATTAATAATAATATAACATAGAGAGGTGCTTAGACTACAATAGATTCTATGGTAATTCATAAGTAGAATTCTTGCTCGGTTGGAGATCCTACTAGTAGGCAATCTGTCCGTAGTATATGCCTATATTAGATACCTTTCTTCCTATTTCTTAAAGATGCTAGCAAGTTGAAGCTAGCGTAGGGAAGCCGCTTAAGCTGGTGAAGCGGGTACGTAGATGAATTCTACTGTCTACAAGTATCCAACCTACTATAAGTATAAGAAGTCGGGAAGTTGTCATGGAAAAGAAAATCCTCTTAGTTATGATCCTAACTTAATTACTATACTCGGGCGAGATTGCTCTATACCGAAACGAGGTTGGTCGTTCCTTTGTCTTTTGAACACAAGGCAGACTTTGCTAGCTCAAAACAAGAATGGGAGGAGTGTAAGTGCAAGTCGCACTGATGATGATACGGATCCAATCTGTGCTTTTTTCCTCTTACTGTTACTACTACTACTTAGGCTTTCTCTCCTTTCCGGTTGAACTATTTTTTACGATCCTCAACTTTTTGATAGAAAAACTTTATATAGCACTCTTATTTAGTACTTTCTTTCATAACCTGGCCTCGAGAAGGAAAGGACTGGGGGTGTACGGTCTATGATATGAAAGGCTATATGGCGGTATACTTGCGCAACCCCATTAAAATTATCATTATAATAATAAGAATTAATACTAAAGTATAGTAAAGAGGCGGATGGCTGGTTTTTGTATTTCTTGGTTGAATCTTGAGAAGGATTCCAGGTGAACTCTTCGGGTCTTCTCCAAAAAGGGGCGTTTTCAGGGCGCATACTTAGTCCTCCACCCACTGCAGTACGTACTTGTAATTATTTTTTAAGAATATATTCTTATATAGTATAGTAGGTGAGTGACCTACCTGAAAAAGAGAAGCTAAAGGCAAAGTTTTGAAAGAAGCGTTTCAATATCAAAATAAAATTAAAGAAGTAAGGCTTGGATCCGTGCTTAGGGCTTGCTCAATGCATTCTTGTAATCAGAGGAAGCTCCAGTGGCCATTCCTGCAATGCAAAAAGAATCAGAAGAAAGATTTTACGCGAGTGAAGAGCCTCGTCATGCTATTTTAATACGATTGGGAGTCTTTTCTGCTAGGACAAGGATCGCCCCAAGTACTAGATGTGGTAGGTGGGCATATTATATTAACCGCCGAGTCTGGTCAGGCCGGGCTAGCTTGACTGGATCTTGCTCGCATACTAACTTTCGTTTGCCTACATTCATGGTTTTGGGACCCATATTCTAGTAGTTTCCATCAGACCTCTTTCCGTGCCAGATCCAAAGCCAAACAAAGAGCCAGCAAACCCAGGGAACGAAGCAAGCTTGCCCCTTAAATTTACACCACTAAATCAACTGGCCTAGGTTAAAGTAAATACTCTCGAAGGAAGTAAAGTATTCTCTTTCCGACAAACTAAGATGCAAAGTCCAGTAGTTTAAGATATAAGATCTTGTCCAAGGTAAAGGTAAAGGATCGGATCAAAGGCAGTAGACTTGCGTTTACCATTTGAGTTCTTGTGATTTATTTGAATTTGCTTTGGCAGCAATATCGTCGGAATCCGCCTCACCCGCAGCTGTAACTGTATAATCTTCCGATTCAGCTTTTTAAGACGAATTCTAGAATATAGAATAAAAGTAAAGCGCGGTCCTACCATAAAATGTAGAAAAAAGGGGTAAAGAAGTAGGATCAAGCTCCGAAGGGAAGGTAGGTCTCTCCTGTATCATAAGTGTAGTCATTTCTATTTCATCATTCCCTAGTTGTAATCTAGGAGCGGGTCATCAAGGGCTTGCATTTCTTTGATTATTAGTCGTTTCGCGTTTCGGGGAATGAAGAAGCTCGGATAAGGCTCTCCGAAGAAAGACTGCCTGCCCATGAATGGGAGGCTGGCACAGACCTCCTTTCTTATGACTTTCCTTTAGTTATAGTTATGACACTGGATGGTTTTGGCAACTTAATGAGCTGAAGCTGGGGCTTTGCGGGATGGGTTCGACTCTTGTCCCGCCCGATTATAGCTAAATTAGAAAGAAGGGATCCATTTTAATAAGACCGGGTTCGAAAGATGTATTCGAAGATATATATATCGCTGTCTTAAAAAGACAAGCAAGAAAGGTTGGACAAGAGCTTTGGGGCTTAGATTGACGTTTGGTAGAAAACGGAAAAGGCGGATGCACCGGACGAAGTTCCACTGGTAGCTGTGACTGATTGAAAATAAAAATCCAGGCATCGTTGTTTAAGTTTCGATTTCGACCACAGGCATGTCTTTCTTTATTCCCTACCCCCTTAATCCCCTTAACAATAGTACTATTTTAAGCACACTGCGCACCGACCAATATCTTTCCCCGAGCTTCCCTCCCGTACACTCACCGGCCGACAAGTAGACAGACGCCTCTTTGGACTACTGTTTCGGGATAAAGAAGCAAGTGAGTGTCTTTTTCTTTTCTTTCTTCCTATTTCATTCGATGCTCTCGTGTAATTATAAAGACTCGGCATAACATAAGGAGAGTCAGTTTCCAATTGCTCGTGGTATAATAAGCGAGTCATTCGTTTCGTTCAGTCTGAAGATAGATTAGTCATAATGGTAGCTCAGTCCGATCAAATCTTTAGTGGTGGAATCCTACTTTGAGATCGGTCGTTACTAAAGAAAATGCAATTTCAAACGAATCTTTTCTGTTCTGTGAGGCGTGAATTAGTGCGTGTGGAACTCAACCCCCTCTTATATGCGCTTTGGTATTTCGTTAAGCTAATAAATGCGAAAATTTTTAATCTTCAAGCTAGCAGGGAATTCAAAGTCTATGATCTTCGGCCTTGACTTTTGGACAAGCTCTCATAAGTTAATTCATTTCATCCTCTTATTTTATTGGAGTTCATTTGCTCTCCCCTACCCTCGCCAAGATAAAAGCCTGCAATACTTGCTTCTTCAAAGCCAGACTGAAGCACATTCTGGAATCAAAGTACAGCTGATTTTAATTTTGGAACACATAGAGAAGCGCGGTTAATCTAATCGAAAGAATAGAATATAGGCAAAGCACAGCCAACTGGTCCATGATAGAGTGTAGCGAGTCAAGCGCGGTCTTATGCGTGCAGTAAGAGGTGAGATCTTACCGGTATGTATACATAGTGAGGTGCACCTGCAGCATTCTTCCCTTATGGCCTCTGCGCTCTGAAGTTATTTTGGGTTGGTTATGAAGAAGTAGGATTGACTTCTGCTTCTTGGCACAGTTGCCGCGGATGCTTCTCTTCGACTTGTTATTGGCTTCTGAGGGAACGGGCTTTCTCATCTCATGCCAGGCGGACCTTTAAGATAAGGAATCCTCACCCTCGTCTCTGAAACGGATCGGTGCACCAGTCAGACATAGAATAGGGCAGGCTTGCCTTTCCAGTCCAGCTATGAACGACGCGCCCACTGAGATGCGCGGTCTTTCGACCTGTCACCAAAATGACTTGCCCGCTAGTGCGAGGCCCATTGTGGTTCTTTAGAGCTCGCATATAAAGCAAGGAGAGGGACCTAGTTAGAGTTCAATCTCCGATCCTTACCCCGAACTAGAGTAAGAAGCCAGCGGTCTCGTTACTATTTTGACTGGCTGGGAAGAGCATCCGATGAGATTATGAGTATTTTACGTTGTTTGGCTTACTTTGATGTTTTGATTGAATACATGCTCAGTCATGAAGGAATCTAATTTCTTATACCATTAGCTAGGCGCTTGCTTGAGACCATATAGACTCCTATTAAGTCGGTACGGCATACCGGTCCCCGGAACTTTAAATACAATACAACGGGCAGCTCCATATGGAATTCTTCTTCTAGATCCTCATGTAAGAACGAAGTTTTGACATCGAGTTATTAAATCTCCAAGCCTAGACTAGCAGCTAGACCGATCACAACTCGGATCGATGGCATTACCACAACCGGGGTGGAATAATCTCTTATCAAAATGGACCCCTTTCATCTGACCCGACTTGGCACAAGACAATAATGACATGTGAAGTGACTTCTGGAATGAGACTTGGACCGTCCTCTTGATCTATCACGTCCTTTTTTTCTGTTTCAATCGCTACTTTAATTCAAACTTAGTTTGCGATTTCGAAATGCTTTTTCGCTTTAGCTTGTTTTGAATTGCAGGCTTGGATCTACTCTGATTTTCCTGCCTGCCCTTGACCTCACTCTAGGGAAAGGTCCTCGAAGTCCACCTACTTGGACTGCAAGCGTCGGGTGAACACTTTGTCCATTAAGTTGTACGACATAAGTTTATCTTTTTCCCTGGTAGAGTAGGAGGAACGTAGAAGATGCTCTTGGTAGCTGGGAGTCTTGCTTGAACTGAGCTTGATCTTTAAGCTTCTTCCATCGACGAAAGCCTTCACATGTCTTTCTAATTGTTGAATCCGACGGTCTTTAGACTAGTGAAAGGAAGTCAATCCTACTTCCAGGATCAAGCTCTATTTTGAATTTGATTATTCACTATGTATATGATGGTTGTAATGATTGCTACGATTAAATAACTTTCCGTAAAAAGCTTACTGGCATTGCTTGGAAAAAACCCAAAGGAGCATCTTTCGTCAGGAATGCCTTTCGAGGTAGTTTACTCCACCTTTCCTTTATATTATAGGTTTCATATCTCTCCTACTGCTGTCAAGGTAGGAAGGCGTAGGCCGGAGGCTTACTAAATGGTCAGGGGGCGGCCTTTCTTTCCATCATCAACAAGAGCGTGATTTGCTTCCTTTGTGGCACCCTTTAAAATTAAAAATTGAGTGGGCATAGGATCATACCCTTAAACTTCTTATTATTAAATTACGGAGGAAGGTTAAGATGCAATTAAGGACGGTTCTGATCGAAGGTAGAATTGATGGCGACGAAAAAGCGGCTTTGGCCAATGATGATCGTGAGTGCAAAGGAAAGGTAGTTCCGCCACATAAAGAACTTGTCTTGGAATCGTCATTTGTATTTAAGTTGGAAGCGCCCCTTTGTTTCGCGGGTTTTCTCAAAATGTGGGCAGGATTTGAACCTGTAGTGATTCTCACATGACCTCCACCTGCGCCCTATAAAATCAGAATAGTGAATGTGAATCTTTTTCATGAGAACGAAGTCGCATCGGAACGCGGAAAGAGTTCGAATCCCCCACCTGTACTAGAAGAAAAGAAAAAAGCAAATTCAAAGTTCTTAGACTAATTAAAGTAGGTAGGAGTCAATGCTTTTTTATCTCGAAACGCGGCCTACAGGTACTTTTAATCATTGGATTTGTCGAGCACAGCCCGATAGATAGGATAGTAAGGGCATTTTTCTCGCTAGCTTCCGAGCGGGTATACACAAGTAGGGTTTTACTAATATCAGGGAGTCTCACCTATATCTATATAAGAAGTCAACTGGACAAAGGTGCACCTGCGATTCTCTGGTAGTTCTTGCTAATCCAGATGTAGTCCGAGAAGCAAGATTTCCAGTTGGTGACTCACCGGGTACACTCTGACCCCGGCCAAAAGTAAGAGAAAAGAGACATCGATCGAAGATCCAAGAGACGAACCAGCTTCTTTAGCGGATTGTGGAGAAAAAGTTGTTGAAAAAGCTTCTTCAACATTGGGATTTTCGGAAGGAAGAGTGTAGTTCTTATCCGGAAGTGGATGACAAGAGAAATGGATTTCACTAAGACTAGCCTGCCCCCATCAAAGGCACTTGCTTCTTCTTTGAGTAGAATTCTGACTTGTGTGGTTAAGGTGAGAGATGTTAAGTTAATGGCTGGTATGCTAGGGAATCGCCCACAACTACCAGCAGTAGGAATGAATATAGTAGCCAACAGTCTTACATAAGAATTGGGAATCATAGGTAAGGCGTAAAGGGTGCTTTATCTTATGATAAAGGCGGGGGCATGCGAAACCAGGGAAGGCGGAAGTAAAAGGAATCTTGGTCGTTCCGTACGCGGCAAGCAAGTGGCTCATTCTTCAGACATAGCTATCAACCACCTCTTCTGTTACGGCGTTTATAGATTGAACCCCTTTCTGTCCTTAGTATACTTAGTTAAGGCTCCATGTTGGAGGGAGAGTCCTTGCTTAGCTATATGAGGTGGTTCCATCCGCGAAAAAACTCTTATCCATGCCCAATCATGTACTCGTGCGTGTTGCATAAACAATGCATTGAATATTCTAAAAACTTTAAATCAATTACATATACATATATAACGATCAATCTTTCAAGAGTGAGCCCAGAATCGATCACAAGAGACTTCGCAATACTATTGAAGGTTCACCGTTGGACTAAGCGAGCCCCATTCCTCCTAGCTATAGAGTATGCTCCGCCCCGGATGCTCATAGAATGCACTAGGAGCAAATGAAGGTTCAAGAACGCAAGTCATATCTAAGAATCAGTCGACAATGTGTAGTCCGTTGATCTACCGAAACCGACTTGACTTTATAGGAGTCTCATTAAAGAAGACGGGCTTATAAGTGGATTTCTTGCTCTGGCGCATGATGGTGAAGTACTTCTGGAATGAGATGCTAAAGGAAAAGGCCTTTGCGGCTTACCTCCTTTCGAGAGACCCATAATATATTGGTGTGTGTGAGATCTTCTGCCTTTCCATCACCCTTTATCTTAGTCCGATTAAGGCCACTTGAGTACGCTTGCATGTGACGTGCTATTGACGCTCGCTGGCATGACTTAGAAGAGAGGGGCGTTTACGCGAGTGGTTGGAAAGAGATGCGTTTGGAATGCTATTCGTTGAGGTGCGGTAGCAAAGATACGCCCCACATAGAGGGATGTTGCCAAGACATTGGAATGACTAAGCCGTTGGAAGAAAGAGGGCTGCAAGGCTTGGTTTTCTTCTTTTCTTTATTGCACCTTAGTCTCTGATCCATTGCCAGCCAAAGAAAGCAGTTTCGATTGATTGGTAAACAAGGAGGAATTCTCATATCATAAAAAGGGCTCAAATGCAATTCCATTACTAAGATGGAGAAAAGGAGGAGCACTCGTAAACAACGGGTGTCGGATCACTTTTAAATTTAAGTTAGGTTGTAGTTTGACTCCTATGGTGTGGTATGAATAGCAGCTCTGCGGCCGGCGGTTCAATTCCTGTCCTCTTTTGTTAAGGCTTTATACTTCTATTTATATGAAAGGATATAAAGAGCAGCTTGAAGCTGAGATGCCAAGCGCGGCAACTACACTTCTCAATCACTTCATCTGCTCGATCATAAGTCAGAAATAGATTTCGCTGAGTCAGTTAGGAATTTTATCAAGGAAAGAAAACTATTTATGCCTACCTTTAAACTTTAGGAATTGCCTCTTCGTCCTGGTCACTTATGAGAGAGCTTTCATTCTACTGTACTACTTTAAATTTAAATGTAACAATTGTAAAGCTCGACTTCTATTAAGTAAGCGTAAGCAAAGAATAGGTCAAAGAAAGCAAATAAGGATCGAAGCACCTGCAGTTCTTGATGATCATCCTGAAGACTGACTCGAGGAAAGAGAGGGTAGTGGGCTGAAGTTTTTGGGGCTAGAAAGAGGGGCAGGCTTCTTCTCCAATCGCCCTTATACGCAAGAGGAATCCTTACTCTCGTTCTTATCCTTACCTATACTATAAGCGGATCTTGGAGCTTATGCACGTTGTTTTGAAAGAACATCGGCTGGACGTCGTTGGACTTCCTATCTTAGTTAAAGAATTAAGATCTGATGGACGAAGCAGATAGAGTAAGGGAGGATTCCTACGATCGAAGAAAGGAAGGGGGCCGACGAAAAAGCTTCTTTTCTTCTTTTTCATACCATATGGATGTGCATGTGAGGACCATTCTAATTCCCAGGAACAGAGGACGTATTATTATAGGGTCCACATGTAATGTAGTTGAAAAGCCTAAAAGCTATATAATTGCTTTTGATGCTCTTAGAATTGAATCCGTTTTGTCAGCTGAATCAGAAGTAGATAATAACCCTTCATCTGAAAAAAGTCTCTGGAAACCGGTCCATAGATTCTAAGATTCCCGGTTTGGGAACAAAGAAGCAGAACAAGGATAGGAAAGCAATAGGTGCTTCGCTTGGATGATTGGAAAATAGATGAGATTTAGTGGAAGACCCACCCACCCCAGGCGTAAGAAGTTTCTTCGTCGGCGGAGGTCTTTCCTTTTCATTCGTTAGCTCTTCTATCTATTAGGGAAGCAACCACCCCCACGCTCGAGTCTCTTAGACCTAGCTTAGGTTATTAGAATTACTAAAGTCTTTTGAGTCCAGATCAGGAAAGTAGTACGCAAGCGGATCTTTCTCCTCCTTTGGGAGATCAAGTAACTGGTCTTGCTCATCTACGCCCGCAGTATTCCAGCAAATCCTATCTCTCTTGTTTGCATTATCATGCTCACCCGCCAAAGCAGCATCCCTCTCAGCGTCAGTTTCGGGGCATGAAAGCAAAAAGTTAAAGTGGGCAGGCGTACTTGTTTGGCTTTCGCTAGACCCCGGTCAGGAAGAGATGCTTTTCTTTCCAGGAAAATTTTCTCAATCAAGATTGATCACTATGTATATGATGATTGAACCAAAACGCCGGTGATACAATTACAAAGGAATGGTTTTCGTCCCTTTTCTTTAGCTCGACGAGACGCTCTTGGCCCGAAGTAAAGTCCCGAGAAGAGAAGTCTCCCATAAAACACTTGATGAAAGAAGTCCTCGCTAAGTATAAGAATTCAGCCTAGCTTCTTCCTTGGGTTACTGGTTTTACTTCCATTCATACTAGAAAGAGAGAAAAGGCAGTGGTCTTAATCGTAGGACCTTTACCTTCAAAGGCGATCCTTTTTAACTATTCTTCTCTTCCATGGAAACCAAAGCTGGGAATGCTTCACTAGCACATTCCCCGATGACAGAGTTTTTACCACCCGCACCTACAGCCAAAAGTCAACCCGGCAATATAGCAGTGCCGCCGATCGAGCCTCCACTACCCACTTATACGAAAGAAAGGTGGCTATCACTAGCCACGTAAACAGGTTTATCCCCACTCCTTACTTACCGCGGGCGAAGCAGACTCGTGCTCAAACAGCGTTTTAGGGGTTAGAGTTTGCCCTGAACTATACATTACGTACCTATTTTTTAATTTGAATTTCAAGTTACGATCGTCCCATGAGAGCTTGCTTGCCCATATTATAATCAATCGACAACTTACCTTACCCTTCCATGACATTCCTAAGGGTCAAGATCCTTGAATTTGTGAAAAATACCTCAACTCAACCCAAAGAGGAGTCCCCAGATGCTGATCCTGAGACGGGTGGACTGGTATCGCCGGTTACCATCACTTTAGCAGGTCCGGTAGATAGAGGTAATGCGCCAACTCGTGCTATCCAGCCTAAGTAGTAGGCCGGGTCAGTTGCTGATCGAGAAAAAACGGAAAGCCTTTCTTTGATTGTGACTTTTTTTGGAAATTTTTTTTTTTTTATTTACTGGCTCGCAATGCTGATTACGGATTAATATCCGGAGCTGTACGTTTTTCCCGGTCGTTCAACAACCGGGACCTTTTTTAAGTTAGGCTAGAATCCTTCCGGGGTGCTCTTGTTAAGTGGGTACTTGTTTTCGAGGGGCTAAAACGCAGGCTTTTATGTGTACCGGTTTACACCTGGCCGTTTTCCGGATAAGGCCGAGCATAAGCGAACTCTCCTTCTTACCCGGGATATGGTGCCCATTGTAGCACCCGTCCTTGCACGCTCGCTGGCTACTTCCTCTGCCCCATGCTCATCAATTTGAATATCCTTACTAAATGAATCACGTTATGAGAAAGCTACTATAGATGTTCCCGCAGCTTCTCTTTCTGGGTTCCGGAAAAGAAGAAGGAAGCGGAGCTCTCATCGCCGGCAATTACTCGAAGTGTAAATAAGAATCCGGTTTAACCTTTCCATCAACATCAAGACGAATAGCAGCGTCCCCAGGAGCTGCTTCATGATCAACCACTAGTTGTTCCTCTGTGCCAATAATTTATAAAAAGGGCAAGATACTCTTAAAGTAAGCCTTCCACGCTAACAAGGTCGTTTCGAGCAGACGAATTGGACAGCTTGGTTGAATGACCTGCCGATACGGCTAGCACACGAGACTCCTGCCTTACGTTTTGAAGGACTGCCCATGGTAAAGGTATTAAATGTACCGACGGGGGAGAAGGGTCACTAAGAACGAGTCAAAAAGGAATCCCCGGTCAATGATCAAGCTTTTGTTTGCAGAAAGAAAATTAGAATGTAGTGGTGGGCTAAGCCCGTACCCTGTTCCGAGGTGAAGTGCTCTCGACTGTCGTTCCCAACCAAACAAACAAAGAGGTATGAAAATTAGATTTATATTCTCGGGTCCCCAACTGGCCCACACAATCCAACACCTACCAGCGGGGTCTTTGAGGACTCTGCCTTGTCCTTGCTTAAATCCTTGCTTAAAGAAGGCGGCGTGGGTCGAGGATTCCTCCGCTCTTGAAGATCCCCCACCTTTTACTCGCTGCATATCGAGTCTTGAGTTGATTTCGAATTTCACTAAAAGAGCTTCCCCGAGTCTACTTGTTCCAAGTCTGCCTCTCTGTCGAGTGTAAACAACCTCAATTTATCGAAAAGAGTCCTGTTTTTGGCTTCCTTTGGCCTTTTTGAAAGAGTGAAAAGTCTTGAGTTAAAAGGACTGCTGGATGGAATGAGGAGGAACGAAAGGAAGGTCATCCTCTCCACGTCGCAAGAAAAGATAGAGAGCAGAGCGGAGAGATGAAACCTTGAAGGCCATGAATTATGTATGCCGTTGTTGAAGAGATCCGGTTTCCTCCGATAAACGACTTAACACTAGCAGTTGTGCTGGTCTTTCTATTGACCGAATCAGAGGTGAGGGTGATGCGCCTGCTCTTCTTTTACAGGTTCTACTTATAAAAATTCTAATAAGAATAAGAATTAGAAGTGGGGAGAGGTATTTTACTGACTCGACTGTAAGAGATGAATCCACTGGGAAATGTAAAGGGAACCCACTCAGTATTTAAAATGAGAGTTCAAATGCTAACATGAGGTTTAATCTTCCCACTTATTTTATGAAAGCAGATCGGAACGTAACACGGGAGAAACTCTTCTCGCCCCGGCGCTTTTGTTTTCTAACGCATTACCAGAGCTTCCAGAAGAAGAAGCATTCGCCAATGAAGATCTTGCCCCTGGTTTCCAAAGTTACAGCCTAGCCTCTCCAAGCTTGGTGGATTAATCTTTTCGCATCTCATGACCTCTCAAACTGCAGATCTAATAAGAGGAAGCCAAAGGGGATCAAGTGTGGTTTTACCTTTCTTTGGAGGTATGAAAGATTTGACTTACTTATATAGGATACGGGATAAAAAAACTCGATGATCCTAGAGATAGATATAGAAAAGGAGAAGCGCCCTTGACATACATGGGCCTACCCTACCCTGAAATAAAGTACGAGGGAAAGCAAAGAGCCGCGAAAGCTCCGAATACCGCCCGGTTAGCCTAATGAAGTGGTATAATTTGGAGCTAGCTAGATCAATAGATAGAATCATCCATCAGACAAAATAGAGCGTCTTCTCACTGGCATCGGGGTACCCGAACTATAAGCAAGCAGGAGAGAAGGCTAGCGAAACAGAAGTCCGCACTAACCAAAGAAGGCTTTTGTGCCACTCGATTTCATCTCTAACTGTAAGGCTCGATATGACTCCTCCAGCCGAAGAATGGGAGAGTACCTCATATAAAGACTGGTTACTGATTATACGTGCTGTGCTTATCTTCATACCTTTATAGATAGTAAGGAAAAGGGCGAACCGTCACTGAAAGCGTATAAGACTGTGCCCAAAACAGAGATTGGCACCTCTATCTAAGATTCTTGCATACAAAAGTAGAAGATAAAGAGGAGGATTCATCGCATTTGGTATCCGCCTCGGGAGCCCTCAGGGTCTGCAATCGAAACAAGGAGTTGCTGAAGTATTCTAATTAGTATAGCTGATATTCCACGAGGAAGCTTACATAAGCAAAAGTAAGCAAGGATTCCACTACGCCCCTTGGTGACCCCTTCCATAAAAAAGGCATTCGCCAACGTATCTTAGTTTATCCCCCACGGGGAACTTGAGTCTCGTCTCACCGGGAGCTCAATAAGGGAGAAAGGGTCAGTCTATACTCTCGGGGCAATGGACATACGTTTCTACGAAACCAAACGGATGAAAAAAATCCTTGTTAGGGGAGGGAGCGTGACCTAAGTCCAATTGGAAGTACTCCCATATCATATAATGGCTTGCGCGCTCTGCATTATACCAGCCAGACCAACTATGTCCCGGTCCATGTATCTCAGGGCTTTGTTTGCTAGTTCTGAGTACGAAGACAGGCTATCAAGAGTAAGACTAGAGTGGTCAAAAGCTTGATTCCAAGGAATCCAGGCTGGCGGGGAGTGAGTCCCGAAAGGTAAAGGTCTTCCTCTAAGCGAGCTTTTCTTTCATTCGATTGAAGAAGGCCATCATTCAGGGGAATCAAGCAAGCACAACAGTGAGAGAGAGATGATCTACTATACTCGCGGAACTCTCTATGGATCTCTGGACAGGCTACTGGGCGGATGCCTAAGCGGAAGAGTTTCCGTGTCTGCAACGAGAAAGGGGGCTAACCCGTCCACCTTAAAATGAGCCGCCCTTATGAAAGTCTTGTATTGTATACTTTGCCGTGCTCCACCAGCGCCTTTGGTTTTATTTATTTGGTCCGATTTATTGTCCTTTGAAAGCCAAGACAATAAAAACAAAGCCAGCCCATTTTTACCCAAGCAAAGATTCTTAATGCCCGTAATTTTACTACTAAATCTTTTTCCTTAAAACCCAGGCCCAACCAAGAGTTCCCCTTTCGAGAGAAGGGGCGAGATAGTAGTGAGTGTCGCGGGACAAGATCCACTCTTAAACCCAAAGCCTGTGACAATGACATTTTTTGAATACCAGGGTTCATACTAAATTTAATTTCAATTGTAGAAAGCTCGCCTGCTCCCTTTCTCCAGTCTCGTTCTTGACAGATCCTTGTTTGAGTCCAAAAGCTAAAGCGCTGACCAATTAAAATGAAAAATGCGGAAAACTTTTTTGGTATGCAATGAGATAAGCTACGCTTATTAATTCCTCCTTTTGATTTGAACACTAATTTGAGACTTCGTAAAGTAAGGAGCAACATTTACAGGAATGCTAGAGCTAGCTTGATAGTATAGTAAGGTAAGTTTCTAAATGGAAAGGAAAGTTAGAACTTGTGGTGAATCCGAAGGAGATTCCGCTAAAAGCTAAAATCTTCACTTCAAAGTTATGAGCTGACCTAAGTAAGTAAGCAAGGGAATTTCATATCGAACCTTTTCCAGTCAAATCATCGGATCGAGTATAAAGAAAACTTCTGACCAACCGCAATACACAAGGCTAAGACGAAGCTTGAACTAAGAATAAGCTTGATCTAATACACTGGGCGGATAAAAAAAGTAGATGGTGGTAAAGTTGTAGTAGTCCAACGACGGGTTAATTATATATAATAAAAGTTGCTTGTCATTTCCACAGAACAATTTGCTGGGGAGGAAGGCATCTCAAGGCAGATTAAGGGAGTTAAATACGTCATTTGTTTGAACTTTTCGTCCATTCATAAGGGAAAATGGCTTTCTTCCGAAAATGCCCGGAAAATAAGAATTTTTTTCTTCGAAAATGCCTAGGTCGCATAAGAAGTGACCGGTGCCCTTTCTTTCTGAAAATCTAATCCTGGTGGATAGCAAGATGAATCAAACTCTGGTGTGGAGCATGCTTTCGTATATAGTTAGCTTCTCGAGTCAGCATTATCTTCAATAACTGCTTGTGCTACTTAATTAGATTCGTCTCCGTCCTTGCTAGCTTCGTTTAAGGAGAAGTCATCAACTGTGGACTCGCCTGTTTACCTGCGTTTTGACCCATTTCCATCCCTCAGCTCTGGCTGTTTTCGTAGCTACTTATGACATTATGACCCTTAAAACTAGGATTCCCGGGGCAAAGATACCTTATTTAATTTACGAGTCAAACGTCCCCTTTGCGTGATCGGGCATCGCATTTGGATACCTAAAGACCTGCCCACCTTAACTTGTTTTTATTTCAATTCAAGCCTTACTTTACTCTTTATTTATAGAGATAGGTGGTAGCTTTGCCTTGTATATCTATATATACATGATCGGCAACTAGAAAGCTTGCTCCTTCAACTTCGGCTTCATGTTCAGGATAAACCTCCTCCACTGTTCTTTCTGAGAATGCTTCTTCCCGATACAACCTTTATTTTATTCAATTCAGTTGTAAAGAGCAGCTCCCTAAGATTGTGCTTTTTGGCGCGGAAAGCATCAAAGCCAGCCACTTATTTCTACTTATGCTGCTACTATTGTACTTACAGCCCCTAATCTCATTAAAATAGGACTTTCGTGTGCCACTACCTTCGAGCCAACCCTGTAAAAAGAGCCCGCTGCTCCAGTGTGGGAAGGGTCTTTCTTTATTAAAGTGAAATCATATGCTTAATTCTTAAAACGTACCGTAGTAATTGTGATTTGAAGTCTTTACGAAGATAGGTCGTCGTTTCTACCCAAGCAAGACGGAAGACAAGAAGCCGGGCCATCAAGCTCATTTTGCTGCTTAGGGTCTGGTCTTATACCATTATATTATATATAAATATATATTATATATAAATAGAAAATACCTATCTTATTTATTCAAATTGTATGGGGTTGTTATTTCACAAGTGCTTCACATGAGCACCTGGAAGAGAGGAGAGGGAAGTTGGCTTTTTTTTTTTCGAAAATCCTCGGGAAAACAAAATGGATTCGGGCGAAATTCCTGTGATTGGAGCGTATCCTAGATCTGAGTCCTTGCTGTCATGCTTGGAACGCATTTATTAGCCCGAACTACCAAGCTTTATTCCTACGAGACGAGTTGCCCTAATTCACCTGAGCATAAGCCCGAAGAAAGCTTGGACAAGCCGTTGATAGTCTAGCCGCTGTTGGTGGCCCAAAAGGCATGCGGGAATCCTGGGCATTAGTCGCATGAAGGGAGTCTCACGTCAGTCATTGGCACAAAGTTTTAAAGAGAAAAGTCCAAGCCTTAAAGAAATGAATAGACGAAGCAAGTGAAACTGCTTCAGTTGAGGTTTCCACGGAAGAGTAGTTTAAAGGGGTTGCCTTTGAAGGTGCTACATGCTATAAAAAAAAAAGGGATGTGCCACTATATAAAAGAAGGTGATTCTCAACTAACCCTACTAGATAGAACGTAGCTCAATGCTTTCTCCGGGAATCTTGTCCTATAAAATGAGTCATTTTCCCACCCATCTATAAGATAAAACACCCAAGCGTTACAGATCCTCCCAATTAAAAAGCAATACAATAATCTAAGTAAGTAGGACGATCTTGCTCCAAGCTGTGCGTCGGTATGACATTTAACAATACCAAGTAGACAGAATCATTGCATACATTGAGTTAAGGCGGGAACCCGATCGTAGCGCATCGTCAAGAAAAAGAAAGTGAGGCTTTGCAGGCAACAAATACTAATTTCTCCGCCTCGTCTTCTTTCTCATGTGCAATAGATAGAAGGTTCTTCAGAGTAAGCTGCTCCGGGAGTGCGAGCTTTTATATTATCTGAGATTTGGGAGCTTTCATAAGAATTAAAGGCATGGTAAGTAAGATAGAGCCTCTTTCCTAGAAATTCCTAGAAAAAAATGGTTAGACCTGGTACAGGAGCCAGTTCCCGAATCGGCCATGGATCCTTTTCTTTGGCTTTGGACAGTGAGCCGTTGGCAAAAAAATACAAGAAGAATCAGAGATGATTCCGAACATAGGCCAGAGCGTAGCTGGAAAGAGGAAGCCAAACTTAGACCTTTGACAAAAGACCTTCTGACCTTCTGGAGCTGGATCAGGCTTCTTAGAATCCACAGAAGTAGTAGCTTTCCAGGTCCAGTATACT
Organism: Silene undulata; assembly: GCA_036897945.1. NCBI lineage: Eukaryota > Viridiplantae > Streptophyta > Magnoliopsida > Caryophyllales > Caryophyllaceae > Silene > Silene undulata. The sequence continues at coordinate 31,132 of JAYMSE010000045.1, read as the reverse complement.
TTCTTATACTATATATTAAGTAAGCAATTAAGCAAGAAATCAGAATTGGAATCGAAAAAGAAAGAAGAAAGAAAGAGATCAAGGGTGATACCTTACTTCCCATCCTTCCCCACACCAGCGGAACATCTTAAATTTGAATTGCACCTTCGTCTTCATCTCTAAAAAGTGTACGTACCCTCTTCTCTTTTGGACCCTTCCTTTGAATTTTTTTTATAAGGTAAGGCAATGAAATCCTGGACTGGCATTGAAGAACTAGTGGGCTTGCGGGGCGGGTCGAGGAGAAAGAGAATGAAATCAACGGACAGAATACTACCTCGCATGATCCTCCTTCGATGGTACCAATCATGCCCCCAAACTACTGATCTTCTGTCCCATCTCTTTGACTGGATTTTGAACAAAGCATCGTCGGGATCAGAAAATACTCTTGAAAAGAAAAAGAAAATCAAGCAACTAAGAACCTAACAGAAATTCTTCTCATTAAGCAATCTTTATAAAAAAATATCATAAGTTCCGGAAAATAGATCAAAAGATTCAAATTTCATTAACATATATAAGAACAAGAAAATTAACGAGAAAAATAGGACAAGGTAATTGCTTAACACATTGCCTAAGCAGGTGCAATAGAGCTCGAAATGGCCATCGAGGACTGCACTCACGTATGTGGCAAAATACAAAAGGGATGCCTCGGGGCGGCTAGGAAATCCAGAGCTGGGTTTTTTTCCGTGAAATATATTTCTGTCGATGTCCTAAAAAAGCTCTTTCCCAATTCGGAGCAAATTATGAAAAACGGAGGCAGAATCATTCTGTAAAATAGCATTATCTTTTTCGAGTGCAGTCCATGTAGTTGATTAGCGTTCTATTTCACTACTTTTTTGATCGTACTTCACCCTTTTTCCATATTATAGGTGCGTTCTTTCCTTTTATGAGATAGATTTCAGGTTCACACGAAACAGTTTTGGTAAAAAAAGCTTTAAAAAAGGTCCATTACTATAGGTGCGTGCATTGATAGGAATTCAAAGTAAGTCGGAAGTGGGCTAAGTCAGAAATTGCATTAACAGCTAAGAAAAGACGAGTCCTTCTTTATAAGGCATCTAAGAAGATGCTATGGCAAAGAAGGTTGAGCCGATCAGAGCTCTCCTTGGGGTCAATTACTTATCAAGTACATATTGTTTTATTTTCATCACTCAAGATTCGCCTTGAGGGGGAATCATCCCAAAGTTCACAATCGCATAAAATTGAGTAAACTGGTGTCTTATCTAAAGTTCGTCCCTATCCCTTGGAGATTCGGCTCAGCGCGAGTACACCTACTATGGTCTCTAAATTATTGAGATGGACTGCGGTCAGCCGGGAGATCGAAAGGTTGAGCGGGATCTCAAAGGGTAGGGCACTGTATTTAATCCAAAGACGTTTTCCATTCCTTTTGTTTGTTAAAGCGCGGTCTCTATTTCTCTTTCCTGTCGTCTCTCACAGAAGAGATTCCCACTTAGATAGCTCCTTAGCTACCATGCGCCCTCCAACGAGCGGGGGGTTACTTTCTTGCGCGGAATGTATTCTCTTAAGGGTCTCTAATTAGAATAGAATAGTATAGAAAGATAGGAAAGCTCCACCTCAGGGGGCCAATTACGGAAAAGACAGTACTTAACTTCGTAAAGCGACAAGGAGGGCAGGACATCAACCTCAAGCAAAGGGGGATCCGTTCTCAATTCTAAGGTACCATTACGCGAGCCATATATACTAGTACTATATAGGTAAAAGAACTTACTTTAACTACTACTTCCTTTAACTACTCATGCTACGGATGTAAGAGCCCTTTCTTTACTCTTTTGAAGAGCGTGGGAAATTGTTAGAATTCTATGAATAAAGCTTCGGGAGTCAGGATGCATGCCAGTTTCATACGACCAGGTAGAGTAGCACAAGATCTGCCTCTGCGCTTATGTCGAGATATTGATTCCTTCGTACAACAATTTCTTTCTCGTATTGATGAATTAGAAAAGAAGTTAACCGCCAACCTAAGGAAAGAAGGATTGGTCGATATTGGTACTGTGACTGCGGAGCAAGCGAAGTCTTGGGGCTTCAGTGGTGTAATGTTAAGAGGTTCAGGGGTATGTTGGGATTTGAGAAGAGCTCCACCTTATGATCTTTATCACCAATTGGATTTTGACGTACCCGTAGGTACCAGAGGAGATTGCTATGATCGTTACTGTATTCGTATCGAAGAGATGCGCCAAAGTCTTTGTCTGATTGTTCAATGTCTTAATAAGCTGCCTCTTGGTCTGATCAAATCGGATGATCGTAAGCTCTGTCCTCCATCTCGCTCTCGCATGAAACTATCCATGGAATCGTGTGCCGTGTGAAACGTGTTTGATTTCCGTTCTTAACCGAGACTCAGGTTAAGCTCTGTCTCGGAACCTTTTTCTTTTCCGATTGCTCTTTATGTTTTCTGTTTTCGGGGTAAAGCATCCCTAGGTTGGCGCATCTGGGCGTGTCTAAGGATTGGTAACTTTATTTTATATCTTTTTAGTTCTTTCGTTATCTTGATTATTATTTTTTTTTAGCCAAAACGTTACTGGCAGGAAGCATTTCTCCTTCGCCCTGAGCCCCTTAAGAAGTAGTTTTGTTATTTGACTTTTTCGTTTCGTCGTTGACCCTAATCCGGAAAGGAAAGCGCGCCTATGGCTGTGGCTGCATGAGAAAAAAAAGACTTGTGTTAGGATTTTTCGTATCGAAGGCTTCCCGAGTTACATCTTTTCTGCCAGTAAACATACTATCCTTTGGCTTGTTCAGTCAAATTTATTATGGTTGATCATGCTGCTCATTTCCTTCTATTTGGAAACTCCTTTCTCAGTCAAGTCATTTCATGATTTTCGTAACTCGTAAGTATAGACTCTAGCTAGAGTAGGTAGCTTTGCTAAGATTACTCCTCACTCGCGACTTACTCGGTTGAGGCTTACTTAGATTCATTCTCTTGCAGCATAAGATAAGGATCTAATCAAGAAATTTGAGGGTACGTGATATTTCTAAAGCCTGGATGAACGGGAGAAGTAGCTACTTCTATAATTGGGATTGACACTGCTGGATGAATCGGTAACTAAAGCAACCCTTTGACCTACAACCAGATATCTGTATGAAAGCCATATTGCTTTGTTGCTATCTTATTCTGAGGATTTAAAAAAGAGTATATTAAAAAGAGTATATTATAGCCGATCCTCTATTCTATTGAGTGAAGCCAGCTACGCTACCTAAAGGAGATGCTTTTTTTATAAAGAAAGATCCTGTGTCAAAAATGAGATAAAAACATTGTAAACCGATGCAGCCTTAGTGGGTACCAGAGAGATGTCAGACACGGATACCTCATAACCAGTTAGAAGGTGACTTAATCAATGTTCACAGGCAAAGACCCTCATAGAAAGCATTTATAGTCCATATTTATATTAAACACAGTTCTTATTAAAAGCCATCTCGTTGCTTCAGTCTTTGGTAGGCTAACAACATATTGACTGCAGAGTTTCTGTTCGTTCTCCAAGTATTCCGCTTGTTCAGTAAATTCTATGTAAAGGTGAGAGTTTCAGATTATACAAGAAAAGGGATAATAGTTTATACGCGGACATCCCCTATCTAACTGCGGAAAAGGCCCGCGCTATGGATCCGCCGGGAATTCTATATCATGCATGAGGAAAGAAAAGAGAGGGCTAGGTTATAGACCAATCGAAAGTTGAAACCTTGTCTAAATATACTGCTCCATCAACGAGTGAATCTTCCTACCCAATCATATTTTTATTATTATAGTATAGCATTCGTCTCATTATTGGCAGAACATTTCCTTCTATAGTTTCATATATGGATCAAAGTTTAAACAAGATCCTTCTCATATAAGGGTTTTTGGGGTTATACGCTTATTGGCGACCCCCCATATTAGAGTAGAAAAGCATTGGCGTATTAGTTTCTTAATTAGCTAGTCCGAGGAAGTACATTACTGGATTTACTATATATAGTAAAGAAATCATTTAAGTAAGATAGAAATCCTTATCTTAAGAATCACAATTACAAGTTTAGAGAACGGCCCAATAACAACTATTCCCCTTGTTTAAGACTGGTCAGCGAGATAGGCTATACTAAAGAAGTTAAATGAACGGTTAAGTGGGATCGAGTACTCTTTTTCGTCTTATTCAATTCCCGATTCCCAAGAAAATCCATACAATCTACAGATTCAAAAGCAGCGCAAACACTAAGGTTAATACTAGCAGCAGTATGAATAACAAAGTAATATATAAGAGAAAGAAGAAACTAAGAGTCATTAGCTTCGTTCGAAGAAAGCTACTTCTACAACAACCTCATATACGGATACCTAGTAGTAGAGTAGGTAATTGCCTCACATATGTACAAACCCTGGGTGATACTTTCTCACAAGCAACTTCGTTATTATAAGAGGAAAAGCATAATCACAAATAAAAAAAGATGCCTTAGTTCTACGTTAACTTTTTAGAATGCTGCCGTATGATTCTCTTGAGAGGGGACTCTTACTTATCAAAAGTAAGGTCAGAGTCGGCAGATGCGTAGGGGTGAACTTCTTAAAGCGGCTTAACGTATTAGTCTCTTACTATAAATATTATAAGTTCCTTCCAGAACAGAGAACAAGAAGACTACTTCATTCAAACAATACAAAACGAAAGAGTCAGACTTAGGTAAAACTGAGGCTAGAACAGTTGACAACGTGGAATCGCTAAATGCTTTCATCCATTAAAGGACAACTTAGTATTCCAATAAGAATGGACACACTCGTGATCTACTCGGCTTCGAAGGAGTACTTAAAAAGGGAGTATCAGCACTAGACTTTTTAGAATGTATGAAATAGACTCTTGTTTTAGATATATTCTTATGCTATAGGGCAGATGCACACATTCATTATAGGATAGAGCCTTATCTTAGTAAACTCCAAATGCTTTGGCATATGCTGGGGAAAGCTCTTCTTACAGCCGAGATACTATATCCCAGTCTTAGTATAAAGGAGATGCTTGGTAGTTGTCGCATAGTTTCAGTGGAATTTTTTTCGTGGTAAAGGTCCCTTTTGACTACTAGAGAAGGGAAAGACCTTAGCTCATTTGTTATAGACAGAAAAAAAGCTTCTTAATAAACAAAGCACTCCTATACTTACATATTAGAATTCCAAAAAAGCTTTTGTTGGAAAGGATCTATCTTACCGATGATATTTCTTAGAAGTCTATTCCACGTTAACTGTCTCATCGACAGCGCTTGCTGCTGCTCCGGGGAACTCTTTTTATAGTATAAATATAATATAAGACGTATGAAAAGGAGATCGGGGAAGAAGCGTCATACCCATTACTTACACTTGACACAGCCTTTCTCGTTAACAGGTTATTTATTGGTTCTAGCGGGAGCGATAGCAGGCTCAGGAGAATCCTTTTTTATTGTCAGTTAGCCAGAAGTTCGTCGGTAGGACATATAACGCGATTTATCTCCTCTGTATGTAACAAGGTATTCCCGCGGGAAGTTAAGTAAACCAGCTGTGGAACTTTTATAAAAAAGAAAATAAAAATAGTAAAGGAAGTGCTTCTTATTATAATAGATGTTGGCGAATGAAAGATAGAAAGTGAGCCTTATTGTTAGTGAGTGTGAAAACTAGTAATAGCATATATAATGAGTGAGTAAGTATGTACTCTACTAGATTAGAAGTAAGGAATTACTAGTAGATATGAAATGAAGCCAGCCACTACTTGTTCTAAGACTTCTCTCGCAGGGAAAGACATTGTCGACGACGTTACGCCGGTAGAAAGGGTTTTTTTTGATACTGATCGATTGAACAGGTAGTCTTCTCTTTTTTCTAATCTAAACAAAATGTAGGGCCTATAACTTATGATAATCCTATGCCTGCGTTCGGGCTTAACCAACCTCAACAAAGAGGGCATTTACCGTGTCCCATTAGTCTTAGTTTAAATCTGATCGAATCCGCCACGATCTAGTAGCACTACTAACTAAATTACAAGCAAGAGTCTTTATAGTCCCTCGCGTATATATGTTCTGAAGTAACAACAGGAACAAATAAGCAGGTCAAAGGAAAAAAAATACCTTTGCTTGTTGACGAGCAAGAGGCTCTCTACTCAAACTCGAACTTCCTATTAGATCTAAATTCTATAGGCTTTGTTATCGCCTGAGATCCTTTATGAGATTCTCCCAGACCAGAATATCGTGCACGCGACTAAGGTTCAACCGCCGACCTTGACGAATGAATCTAACTATACTCGAGCGTATTTATACCGAAGAAGAAGCCCACCCCCTTAATTAAAAAAAAAGCTCCTATATTCTCAAGTTTCATCCCAACCGTGTTAAAAAGGGAAACACATAAAGACATATAGGAAGGTGCAATCAACTATTGCACGAGCACTAATTACAGTTTTTCTAAGCAGGAGTGGTCACTGAAAAAGTTTGTGTTTTTGATATGACTTCTCTTTTTTTTTTTCAACAGTTTAAAATTTAGCATGAAAGCATGAAACAGCAGGTGCTTGATCTCCCCCGACAACCTTCTCATCATGATCGTCCTCCCAGAAATCCTTCTCAGAGTCTTCTTTGTCAGCACACGGTTCGATTGACTGGACTAGATGACTGGCTGAACTGGATGCTTCTTCAATAGAAGTGGGGATGGCACCTGTCTCGCCGGACTCACCGAGGTGTTTATACCTGATTCTGGATAAAAGGTTGGGGACTTAACACAACACTCGAGATGCATTCCACTCGCTCGTTCCGGGGTTTTCCCGGATTCTTTTGATTTGCCTATGACTGGTACTACCCGTTCTTATTAGGATGAGACTTCTTCTTCCCCAGCTTATTTTGCTGATTGATCTGAGACTTATCCGCTGATATACTTGTGCGATGCTGCTCTCTTTTGGTATCGATAGCATTGGCTACTGTAGTAAAGGTCCCCGATTAATTAGACAAGTAAAAAAGTAAGATTACGGGTGCGGGACCGTTCTTTCCACCACACCATCTTAATCGGCATCTGAATTAGCTTATGTAAAAGTATCTTGAAAAAAAAGCACCATCCGCCGCTTCAATTCCATCAACAGCTGCATCGACCTCAAAGACCTCTTCCTCGGATTCTCATGCACCTAATGGAACTACCATCGTTGCATCTTCTTCGTTTTTTTATACTTATAGGTGGGAGACGGCGAATACGGCTGACACGCCTTGGTCGTGATCTGTAAAACCAGCCCCCTTTTCTTTTATTAACTTCAATCCTGGGAGAATTCGAAGAATCAGTAGCATCCGAAGCAGCCGTGTCCTACCTATATAAGTCCTAAGCCCCGTAACAAGAGCTGTCATACTTATAAGTATAACTAGTCGATGACGTAGCAGATCCAGCGCAAGAAAAATAATCAGGGTCTGATGAGGCTTTTTTCCTCAATTGTAGCGGATGAAGCAGATTAAAAAGGTCTTGGAAATAAAGATCCCACTATAATATATAATAGGAATCTATATCGTTATTTTTAAAAATAGGTGGCACTTACTCCTACTACAGCAGCTACTTGCACATAAAAGAAAAGCAGTCACCGGGTTCATGCTCGATAGGAGAAGGGGCGTTGGGGGAGTGCAGTGGAAAGGCTTTTTTCAGATAGAAATCTTATCATATTTTGATGGTCACTAGTAAGGCAGCGAGTAAAACCCATATAGTGAGCTAAGCTAGAGGAAAAAGAAAGCTCGAGCGGCAGTGAGAGTAAGTCCTTAGTAGGGCACCTAACGTTATTAGTCTACTTTTTCACTAATACGGCCAAAAGGGCTAGGGGATTAATGCCTTCCTTTCTATAATTAAAAAAAAACTTTAATGGGGAAAAAGGTCGACCAAGGGTCAAGATCCTGGAATTTTTGAGAAAACCCCAAGGAAGAGTCCTCGGATGCTGATCCTAAGGTGGGTCTTTCGGGCCAACCCGCTGTCGATACTAACCTGCTTGTTTCATTCATTTCAATCGAGCCCAAGCAAAAGTCTTACTATCCACAGTTAGTAACATTTCTCTCGTATCCTCCACTTGCTCACTTCACTCTTCTACACCCAGGCGATATCGGCTGCTTGGGCTTGTTTCAATTGTCCAACTCGCCGCTTTTGACCACTTTCTTGGGCGGCTGACTAACTGGCTTCTTGTCTGGCCGATGGGGCGGCTTGCTACACTATCAAGCGCAACTTCCCTCTTGTTGATAATCCATTTAAGATAAAACAATAGATCTAAGAATAAGCCCCGCCTTAAGAAATAAGTTCAGCCGTGGGTCGAGCAAGTGCACTTAGGTTATTTATATAGAGGGAAGGTCATGGGATAGCCCTACTAGAATAAGCCAGTGGTATAGCGCACGGAGAAGCCCGCCCGTCGCTCTTTTCTTTTGCCGGGGCCGAGGTCACATCCTCAGCAGTGGGGCTAGGCTATAACCTTTTGTACCGAATAATTACAATACAAAGAGCGCAAAAACAATTTGACATCTCAATATTGCGCTCGAGACTTTTTTCGTATTACTTACTGATTGTGAACCAAGCACCAACAAGATGTTTGGAGCCTAAGCAAGTCAAAAAAGAGCCCACTTTCGCGGGTTTTAAGAAAAGTCACGTTTTAAAAACGAGCATTATGAAGCGGCGAATTCCTCTCCTGCAATGGTATAATTAAATAACAACATGAATTGATGCATTTACTGATGTTACGAAATGCGCGGCAGTTTTAGTTTTCAGGATCAATCTTTAACTAAATTCTCCCTCGAAGTAGCACTGTGTGGTACAAGAGTACTATTTATGCACTGAATGCGCAGGGACGGGGCGAGTGAGCGAATCTCCTGCCTCAGAAAGATAAATGCTCAGAAGAACTTTAAGCTTTATGCTTTAATCATAAAAGAAAGCCAATTTCATGCCCTTGTTCAACCCGGTAAAAAACTTCTTTTGTAAGGCGGTTTCCTTTGGTTTGACTTAGATCCGGGTATTCATATGAAAGATGCTCTAAATGGAATAAATTCGCGGCAATAACTCCTGCATTACGGTGAAGAGGTGTGCCAACAGCCGGTGTAAAGGGCATATCCAAGCGCTAACTACAGGAACATGGGCTAGATAAAAGCTGGGGCTTGCTCGTGGGTAAGATGCTTTGTAACACCGAGTAAGGAAGCGCGCGGAACGAGGCTGTCGAACGAGGTTCCAAGCGATCGAGTGTAGAAGAAAAAAAAGTGTGTTGGCAAAAGATATGAAGTAATCCGGATATCCGCCCAAACCAAAGCAAAGACCCTCTTTTTGAACCCTTATGGTTCTTTCTCGCCCATAATAAGCTCAATTCGAATTTGTGTATTGTGACTAAACTGTGGGTAAACCCCCCCTCTAAGGACATGCTCCTCGTCCCATAAGGAACTTTTACAGAATAAGTAAAATATATGTAACGAGTTGGGTGTTATGGGGTCTTCCAGAGCCTTGGCTCGCCGCATTCTTTCGTTCGTTCCTAAAATTGTATGAAAAGGGATAGGAGAAGACTATCCAAGCGTAGAGTTTACCACGAGCATTGAATGAATACAAAATGCAATGGATTCTTTGCACAATAAGAAAAATTAATTCTAACTAATGCTATCTTGACTATTTACAAGTCAAGGTTCCTAATCTAAATAAAAATTTCTAAATAAAAAAAAAGTCATTTCGCACCGAACGAAGGAAATCCTCTTCTAAGCACGGGATATTATCCATGATGAACCTATCTTAGATTCTACCGTAATAAAAGAAACGACTTTATTTGTCTTTGTTCATAAGGGAAAAGGGGCGAGACAAGGGACCTTTCCTATTGTATTTTATTTTCAATAAATGACAACTAGACTAGAGCAGTATAATTAAAAATCACAAGAATCGGGGGCAGGAGTTTCAGACCCAGTTGGGGCAGTTTCATTCCTAGTAGCTGGTGTGTCATCCTTATATCTGGAATACCTCTAAGTCTAAGTCAATTCAGAACAAGACGAAGACGGAGTCGAAGACAAAGTTGTGTTAGACAAAGCCACCGATGCCCCAGTTTTTGGTGTTGGGATCGAAGCTTTTGATGGTGGTGTTGGAAGGGTCCCCTAGAAATTAGATATTTGTAATCTGACACTAAACCTCTATTATAAAGAGGACCGCTCTTCCCTTGGCACCTTGGCGGCGGTTTCTGAACAAGAGGGTCAACGTAAGAAAGTCCCAACCGAAGACGAGGCGGAAAAGCGAGGAAAGATCATGGGCATAATTGACTATAGAATAAAATGGGCAAGCTCGTTTTCACGGGCACGAATGTGAGCTAGAGTCAGTTGACACATTTTAAACCCCGGGTAGGGCGCTTGAATTACTTTAATGAAGAACAAGCTTTCGCTGAAGCTGCTGGCTAAGGTCATGTCACACGACATTGGTACCGGTCCCTTGCCCCCTTCCCTTTCTTTCTGGCTTTCTGGAAAAAAAAGGATGTCTTTGACTTCACAAACCTGGCTTGAGAGCCCAATTTCTTACCTTTCTTCTTAGCGATCGGTATGAGATTAAGAACTACGCTTGGCCGCTAGTTCCTTTTTTGAACAAAAGGTCTGGAGCGAAAGAAGTGAGCTAGAGCCACTTATATATTAAACACCTCTTCTCAGAGTGTGGTAAAATGCGAAAAGCAAAGATTACATAAAGATATAGGGCGAGATACATTAAGAAAAAACTCGTGCTTTTTAGTGGATGCACCAACTTCAATTGCCCTTCTTGTCTTTATTGGGGCTACTGCGCCGCCCGTAACAGAAGACTGAGCTATAAAGAGTGGAACTCATCCTTTGAAGGCTTTAATACAGAGCAGAGCTTATCTGGGTATCGAAAGTGCTCGTTTTTGGAGACCAGACGAACATAAATAGCAATGCCAAACTTTGGTTCCAACACGTACTCTGTTTGGGAGATTGATCGAACCGGCATTCACTCAGCTTGGCGAACATCCGGCTTGAGATCCAAAGCATGTCTAAAAAAAAGTACGTGCCGAAATGTGTGGAAAGAGTGGGACTTTGATGGGAATGATCTCGTGCTAGGACAGGTAGATAAGCAAGCTGAGATCGAAGATGCGAATGAGACAGAAGTCAAAGTTGCTGTTGATGCTTGAGAGGGACCGGCTACACCTATTCCTAATTGCTTACTCATATTACTCATAAAAAAAGATTGGAGATTTCGTATTCTCTCCATACCTCAGTCTTAGGGTTGGGGATTCATATCAAGTAATACAAACGAAGTCATAAAGAGTAGTGGTTGGTTGCATAGGCATAGCGGGAAGACTGATTGTAAGATTGGCTTCTTCCCCTTTTTGGTCGAGTCACATCATCCCTTACTGTGCTAGCCGGGGAACTTGTCTCTTCGCTTAGGTTAGGTTCGCCCGTAAAGGAGCCGGGGGGAAAAAAAGCACGGGTGTTCGGGCAAGGTCAAGCAAAGATAGGATGGTGCAATCCCCCTCTTTAGGTATGCGTCCTATATGCGCAAAGGTAGGGGGATTACTCCTGATCGTGTGATAACAATCGTCGGTGAGTGCACGGGCGCCAACTCCAGACTTTCCAAAAAGCAGCTGCATGCGATTGCGCTTTTAGCGAGAGAGGCATCGGTAAGGATCTAGTCAGTTAAAACTAGTACTTTGTCTAGTTGGTATGCGTTTCAAGGGTAAACCCCCCGCCACTCCTAAGAAAGGGGACCCCCGCATGAATATTGAATGGCTTCATACCGAGGCGTACAAATCCAGGAAATAAGCGAGATAAAAGTAAAGGATGGGTGAATTAATTGATATATTAGTTGACAAAATCTACCAAACTTCTTACCAGAAAGGACAGCGGTTGAAGGTACCCGCCGTTCCAAGATGCTAGACAAGGGTGCGCGATGGAAATAGACATATGCAATGACTGGACTGAGACACAAAGAGGTCAACAAGAGCAGAGGGACAAGGTAGTGCCGCGTAAGAAAGGACAGATTGGACATTCCCTTGAATTTACCCAAAACCCAATAAGCCAAATAAGGGGCCTGCCCCGAAAGAGATTCAAAGGCTTGGGACTCCCGTAAAGTCTTCTCCGACGAGATTCCCTCTTTGCTTTTAAAGTTACTTCGCGGGAACTTCACAAGTAAAGGTGAATTTTCGGATGCACGTGAGAGGGCCCTCCTATTTAAAAGGACGGCTGGTTAACCCGAAAGCGAGGACTTCGCGCCCATCTTGATGGGATAGCTTCTTTGTTTGGTCTTTTCTCTGTCCGGGTTGAAAGGAGGATACCATTTGTCTAGAAATATATATATTATTTTTTTGGGGGGGGGTGTGGTTGGGCATATAGGTTGGGTTTTGCGTTTGAAAAGAAAAGAGGAAAGCGTGCCATCCTTTGTTTCGACGACAAAGGAGGTTTCTTACGCAAAAAAGGGTAAATTGTATTCCATCCCAAACCGTACTACTTTTTATGTTATGGTAAAGAGTGCATTCCGGAAAGAAAGTATTTTGCAACCAAGGACCAAGCCGGAGCTGAAGAAGCCGATTCATCTCATTACGGGACTTCTTTTAGAAATGAAAAGGAATGAGGCTCGGTAAATTGATAACATGCTGTCAAGCCGAAATAGAGGAAGATCTTTACCTACATGTGGATATCGAAAAAGTTCCCTAAGACAAGACCCTGGTTTGGACTTCGATTGACGGGGTTTTCCTAGTTAGGAGCGACCCCCTTTTAGAGCGGGTTCTAAAAAAAGAAGAATTACAAGATATCATATGATAGATCGATTAAAGCGCAACAAGCTTTAACTTCTGTATAGCCACGCTCGCTTATGAATCTATCTATACTTCCGCAGCTCGATAACAAGAAATCGCGTCACCTCAATTCGTCACCTTGCTGGCAACTCTTTACTTCTGGGAAGCTTCTTCTTGTCCGAGGATCTTTAGTCTTTAATCGGAATTTAACCCTAAAATATTCTTAAATGCCCTTAATTAAGGAAGGGCTCCCCCTATATATGATAGGCTGATCGATTAATCCTGCTCGCCAACATGAAAAGGAGAGCTCTAACATACTCGCTTCCTTTCTTTCACTTATTCCTTGAGAGTAGAGAAGGCAATTAGTACAACCCTCGTCATCCAGCCTATAAGTGTGGAAAGAATCTTCTAAAGGTAATCCGGTGACGTACCCTTACATTGGTTGATATTACCTACTTTGGAATTAAAAATCTACAAAAGCGTGAACGATCCTTTGATGAGCGCTACTTCTTTTCTGGAATCCTTAATTCCTACTCAGATAAGGCATGATCCCAAGCCTATATAAATAGGGTCATATTTTCAATGAACTCTTTCCGGTTTAGTCTAGGGGAATCGTAAGCAAAGTCTGTAGAATAGTACAAATTTACGGATCACTTTCTTTAACTTTTGATCCTTCTCTGACCTTCAGATGAGCCGTCGATGGATTCACCTTTGTGTTGAGGCTATTTACGATTGTATTAGTTTCAACGAGTAGCCTACCCAATTTATGATTCTATGAAAGAATCTCTGCAGTTTGAGAAACTGGTCGTCAAATTCGGGTGAGACAGGAGCATCTTTTGTTTTGTCTTGGTACCGGTTACGGCTTTACGGATTTTTCTTACCTAATACTTGGCATGTAAAGTAGAGTCAAAGTCACTAATCTCAGGTTAAGCCATGAGATAAAAAAACTGGGGTTGTCCGAAAAGCCAAGTGCTTATACTTATAATAGTTAATCGTACATGAAAACTAAAGCATAAAGGATTTTCACTCTCAGGAAGTATCAGGTGTTTGACCCTTCTCTTTTTTCTACATAGAAGTGGTAATCAAAGAGGTGAAAGCAGACTCAAAGCCCGACCACACCTCGAAACCTCAACCACTTACGTGGGCATTTCCTTAGCCAAAACAAGACTTTCCAATTTCTTTCATCTGCTATCCCCCCTTTCTCGAGCCTTTCAGATCTGTCTTCATTCACTGAAAAAGAAGAAGTCTGCGGATACGCACATTTCTAAATTCTGTAGTGCGCTTTCCATTTTTGAGGAGTTTTCCCTGTATCAAGACCCTATCTGCAAGAAGACTTTTGCCTATAAGAATTTTGCATCAACTCTTCGAAGGGGTAAAAATAAAAAGCTTCTAAATTCATTTACGCTAGAAAGTAGGCTAACCTAGATGAGCGATGAAAGTACACAGATGCTATCCCATCCCTTTGAGTAAAACAATTAATTTCGTAGTCTTCCGCGTAATTAGATCAAAGCTAGGTCGGGGAATCCCTTGGAGCAACTTGATTTACGAGAGTCTTTCCGAGATTATGAGATTTGCTTTTCCAAAAAGCCGGTTCAATCTCCCACTTCTATGAGGGAAGATCCATGAACTATCAAGATTAAAGGATCATCTCTTTCTAAGGGTTATCATGAAGACAAGAGGTTCCTCCTATTCATCCACTATGAGCTAGACTTCTCTTATGCTATCTTGTTTAGTGAACTGCTTTAATAGGCTTGAGTTCTTTATTTCGTTAACTCAAGGACTTTTGAGCTAAGGGCGCACCTTTCTTTTGTTGACTAAATCCGTTGGCTTACTTAGTTGGTGGAAACATTGTACTTATATACCTTTAAACTTACTCGTAATCTATCTATATAGATAGAAGGACCGTTCATCCATTACTAAATAGTAGGTAATAGTCAACGTATACTTTCAACAAGAGACATTCACCAAAGGAGAAAGTAAATTAGATTAAATTGACCGCCTCCTCTTATACCTCTCACTAACGTTCGGCCCCCTTCTCATGAATTAAAGTACTAGCCCCTCACTGAGGAGGTTTCCAAGGGCTAGGGGGGTCCTTTGCCCCTTTTCTTTCTGACGTCTCACCCACAAGCTACTGTTAAGGGCTGCCCTAGCTTAATTAATTTTGGCAGTTGAACAAAGAGCTATAACAAAGCTCGGTCAGATTCTACGAAAGATGGTCACCCTTTACTGGCTATAACTAACGAGGATTTTTTTTCAACCTACGGTACTCGTTAAGGAAAGAGGAATTCCACTATTAAGAACCGACAGAAAAGGAAAGTCAAGTAATTGAGTCCCTCAGCACAGGCTTCGATTTAAGTTCAGCTCTTCTCCTCATGCTATGAGATAAAAGAAAAGTCATTCCTAGCGGTTCCATCTAAGTAAGGCACGCTCGTCTTTTCATAAGATTGGTCCAACAAAAGCTTAGTTTCCCACGGGGAATCCCCAGATTTATCTCGGAAAGAGCTCTTTCCCCTATAATCTTCTTAATAATCTACTTCATATAATATATGCGTGAAAAAAAATCCTCTTATTTAGTTTTGGAAAAGAATGCTCCTTAATGTAGTATACTTTTGGTTCGCGATCAGTCGTTCGCGGAAATGGACCCAACCAGGCATCAACAGAAGCTGCTTTAGGGATCAATCGGAAACGAGTATTTTTCACGGATCAATCAGATATTAGGAGGAGTCAGGTTTGTGCCCAAAGAGGTGAACTCTTGAAGAATGACCTTTACATGTCTAAACTGGAAGATCAATGCTTGGGCAGCGAGCGTCCTCGCCAAAACTGCAGTAGTCCGTTCCTATTTCTATACCCGCCTCGCCCAGGTGCGGAGACCCGTTTCCACTTGAAATTCCGTTCTCAAACTCAGACATAAAGTAATTCCCCAGCTCAATCATGCTCGTAACTTTTAAACCTTTTTATGTCAGTTCGAGACACGCACTTGATAAATTTGACCTTAGAAGGCTAAGATTTTTTATAGGTATGGAGGACCATTATCTTTTATTAATAGGGCTCTCGTACGAGGCCTGACTTAGCCGGGCCAGATACTTAGAAAGATTCTGCCATAACAGCACTAGCAGTTGTCTTTTGACTTGATTCACGCACGAGCCATTTGAAAAAAAAAAGCTTCTTTCAAAACTTACGAAAGATAGATCAGAATCTAAGGAAGCGGCAAAGGTGCGAATAGCCGTGTATGGTGAAAACGTGGTGAACGGCCTCTTGGCTGGACTGACTTTCTTGTTTGAATTGGGAGTGGAAGCGCAAGTAGGCCAATCCGGGCCCCTTCTCCGACTATGGATTTCCTTTTTTTGAAGGATCCGGGGGGAATCTACTAACGGGAAAGAGGTGAAGCTAGTCTAGGGCGGGGGTTTCGGGTATCCCTCTCTTGATCTTTCTTTTCGTTTAACCAGGTTGAGGTAGTGGCACATTAATCGGAAAAAGGCATAGATTCTCGGCCAATTTTTTCTTTATATATAAATATATAATAGGATCATGAGCTGGAATAGGAAGATTGCGTAAGAGCCTTTTATACACTGAGTTGAGATGTCTCTTTTTTCTTTAAGAAAAAAAAGCCCACGGAAGCGCCGCGATTTGGACGAAGGTGATGGGATCACATACTTAGACAAGTGGGAGCATGAAATTGAAGTAGCTTGCTGGCTTGCTTGCCTTTACCCAGACGGGTCCTCTTACTTATAGGGTTACCAATTTCCTTGGACTAGGTTCCTTTTAAATCTCGAACGAGGATCCGCTTTGATAAGTACTCTCGGTTGATTCCATCATGCGTATAAAGGCTTCGCACCTCGTATGAACTAAGCCTCTGTCAAATGGACAGGGCAACTCAATTTCCTAATTAATGGTCAAGATGACTTTCACCCTTCTCCTACTCTTTGTTGAAGTTGGCTGTTAAACTACTATTTTGCACTACCTCTTTTTTTTGTTTAGTGAGCATAGATAGGATGATCAAAGTGATCAGCTATCGGGTAATCGAGTAGTTACCCACGTTACACACTAATATGAAAAAGAGTAATTTCATACTACTGGGTATGCCCGAGGGGACATCGTCACATACAATAAAATATATTATCCAACACATATTTTAAGCGCCGACAAATGCCTCTCCGCAAAGATTGACGCACCAAACCTATGATTGCAACCTTCTTTCCTATGAGCTAGGGGAGTGAGATCGAGCCTTATTAAGATGGAGATCTCAAACGTGATTGAGAAGCAAAAAGGCGAACAAGCGAGTGCAAGAGGGCACCAAAGAAGCCCTAAAAGGAGATGATGCTTTTTATTTATTTTCCGAT
Organism: Silene undulata; assembly: GCA_036897945.1. Lineage (NCBI taxonomy): Eukaryota > Viridiplantae > Streptophyta > Magnoliopsida > Caryophyllales > Caryophyllaceae > Silene > Silene undulata. Next base: position 14,085 of record JAYMSE010000045.1, on the reverse strand, counting down.
GAATGTCTTTGATTGGATGAGTAGGCGGATTCCCTGGCTGATTAAGATTAATACTATGGCTCGGTACACTACCAGTAAAATATCCTACTACGAGAAAGTATGCCGGAAAAGCCTTACTTGGTATTCTCAGCATCTATTACTCTCTCTTGTCCTTATAGTTCAGGTTCTCCACTGCCAGTGAGACCCTTTATCTTGTCTGATGCCCTTTCTTACTACGTATTACAGGTCGCATCGGAAAAAAATGCTCTTGGTTGCGTTGGGCGAGTCAAAGTAGTCTAGCTATTACGGATTTCATGATTGTACTTTATTGATTCTAGTAGTAGAAGGCTTGGAAGGACTGGCTTGATCACACCGGTCTCTAATTCAACCCCACTCTTATATTAGGATATTAGGAGCATTTTTTTAAGTTTGCCTAACCGCTCTATCTGATGTCCTCAAGCTAAGCATAGGCTAAGCATAGGAAAAAAGCTGGGGCTGGTTGCTCATTCCTTTCTTTTGGACTACTAGTAAGCACTTCAAAAAAGAAAGCTGACACGATCTTTTTTATTAATCCTAAACCTCCTTCAAGCCTTTCTGTGATATAGAAAGAGATAGCCGTCCCCATTCTGACTTACGCTATTCTTGCTTTCATTACTAGACAATTAGAGAAAAGCGAGGCGATGAAAGTCGTGATACGGGGTGGGGATGTGGGCAAGTAAAGGTCACTCAAATAGAAACGCACGAAATAGAAAACCAAAGCGGCAAAGCCAGCCGAAAGAACTTTTACAAGCGGGAGAGTTTGCGCTTTCAATCTTATTATAAAGCTCTAAGTAAGATAAGAATTAAGTAGAGAGTACAGCTTATACTGGAATACAAAAAAACTTCTTCTTCTGCCTTTATTAAAAAAAGAAAAAGCTATTATGAACTTCCTTTTATTGTAAAATATCAGGTCTAATCCAATGCTATGATTTCGGGTCGAGTGGCCTTCTTCCGAGCCAAGTTTCAGACGTGATCAACCAGAAGGGGCATGTACTCAGAATCTCTGAGTTGTTTTTTTTTATCTTTCTATCTATTTTAAAGTTACCTCCACATTCCAAAGGTAATTGACTCTCCTCTTTATTTATGTAAATTAAAATTAAAGTAGACCACGAAGAGTCAGCCCTTATAAGGTAGGTCGAACGGACAGAAGAGCTTGATTCATCGCGTAAAAGATTGAAACACCTTAATAAAAATATTCCTATGCTAGGACCTTCCATAGAGGGAGTTGGCCTTTAGATTCATCTATTTACTAAGGATACTAAGAAAGAGATTACGGGTAGACTGATTGAAGAGGATGCGCTTGGAGTAATCGGGCGGTTTAGAAGACCGCGCTAGCAAGTGAAATAAGAGATTGGATCTTCTAGTTACGGCTGGAAAGAGGCGAGGAAGGCCACGCTACGAAAGTAAGAATGATGTGATACCCCGATTTTAAAAGTGAAAGTCAAGAGAGAGCCTTCATGTATAAAAGTATCAGTAGAACAGTGTGGCAGCTGTCTCAGTTCTATCTTCTTTTACTGTGCCCGCCTATTTTTCTTGTGGAATAGCTAGCTCACCTATGCTTAAGATTAAGTACGGGAATGCGAGAAAAATTAAATTGGCAGGAAAATTCCACGCGTTAACTAGCCGTTGACCCAACCAAACACATCCACTAGCCGAAACCAGTGTGGTTGCGAAAAGGCTGTAAGCTAAGATGTTCACTTTGTAAACCTATGAGATATATATGGAGGGTGTGCCTTAGGTTTAATCTAAAAGGAGGGAGCTTGTCTCGCTTCCGATTCTGTGTTACGGCTCAACGAAGCAGACGCCCCACTCTTCGTGTGGAAGATTCGCCTTTCCTTTTAATAAGACGAAATTGACCTTGATACCGGTAAACATAGTATAAAGGAATGACTTTGTTGGTAAATGAACTTTGTTGGTAAATGAACTTGTTTCTTTTAATTGAATAGGAGGATAGCAACTCATTTATAAACAGAAGGAGCCTTTAAAGAGAGAAAGGGGTGGCTTGCCTCGTTAAAAGACCGGGTTGCCCGGATGGTTGTACCTGTTTCGGCGGGTGATTGGCTGAATGTGCAGGAAGTATAGTCGCGACAAGATGAGGATCTTTTTCTACGATCTGTGATAAAGGATAGGATTTGAGCGGGATTACCGATCTAAATACGTAAGATTCGATCCTTCTTCTTTAAGCACACGGCTGGCTTCTGCTCTAGGGTAAAAAAGCCTCTACTAGAAAGAAAGGGATTATGCTGCCCCAAGGATTGAGGGGATTTATCTTACGCTTACGTAGTCTGGATCTGAAGCAGCTTCATCAACATAAACTAGAACTGAACCAACAGGATCCGCCCCTTCTTCTCTTTCTGATAAGACTTCCGCCGTTTCGCCCCCGGAAAAGGATTGACTGACCCACCTTCGGTGGCTTGGAGTTACGACCATTCCCTTGCGGGTAGGTGGTCCTTGATAGGAATACCTGAGGTAACAAATGGGACTCGCCATGCTCTGTCTCTATAAAAAGGGCTTTTGCTACTGTTTGATCTTTGGTTGCTTCGATTGGAACTTGGTCTACTCCTCCGTCTGCTCCTTATGACTGGTCTTCGCCTTGCCCTTTTCTAAGCCAAAGTAAACTAAATTATCCTGATTCAAGGAGAACCGAAGCAGAATTTCATATCAAAACATATGGTAAAATATCATTTGATGGTAAAGAAGCTTTCTCCTTACTTACAGGCCCCGCTTTAAAGAAAGAATTAAAAGTGAGAAAGTGAACAATTAACACAGGAACCTTTCCGATCAGGTCAAATCTGTTTAGTGAGCCACACCTCTCCTAACTCGAAACATGGACAATTGAACCACGAAATGCTTTCCTATCTGCTTCAAATCTAAGGGAATCGTTTCATTTAAAAATGACGAAGGCGATGAATCAGAAAAAAAAAAGAACTGTCAGCCTAAGTATCATCGTAAGTCAAAGAAAAAACCCGTTCATAGCAACAAAGCTTTTACAGGTGGTGGTGAGTCCCATTGATCGCTAATAGGGAGCCTACCCGAAAAAGTACCCTGGCGGAGGGGATTTTAATCATCGAAGAAGAAAGAAAATTCCTATCCTGCCTTTGAACTATAGGCCTTGACACAGGCCCAGACCCTTGGCTTACACCTTAGGTAGAAAAAAACTTTACCCGGGTAAGCCAAAAGATATAGATTAGGGTCCTAAGAGAAAATAACTTTTTCACAATAACAATAAGGAGCAATTCCACAAGAATAAGTTCGAACGGATCCTGATGAAGTCGATGAATCAGCAAACGTGCCAGACGTGGTAGACCTTTCCCTATCACTGCCATACCTATAACTTTTGGGCTTATAAGTCTAAGAAAGGAGAGTTTCAGTCTCAGTACGGAAAGCGAGTTCAGGAAAAGACGAAGGCGCGGAGGGAAGAGAAAAGCAAGAGAGGGGTATGGGCAGACAAGTACTAACGCACTATCCTCCTAAGACCTCCTAAGAATCAGTAGCTGCAGCAGGCGCCTCCGAGTGTAAGCAAGAACATCCATTTCCAAATCCATAAGAAGGAGCCAAACTGGGTTCAATTGAAAAAAAAGAGGTCAACAGCTGTAAAGGTTGTGGTCAATCTGCTGAATTGGGTAAGACATGTGTATCAAGGGCAGAATGATGGACCAAAGTGCGCCTTTTCATGTCGCGTTTTTTCTCGATCTGTAAGAGGTTCAGCTGGTAGCGAGAGGAAGTAGAGCAGATACCTAGTTTAGTGAAGTAATTTAACATTTCAATTGGTTTGACGGGCGCGGGCCCCTTCTTACAACCGAAACCCTGCTCAGGCCCTTTCTTTCGTACTGACCCATTGGCCCAAAATAACCCTCCTAATGCATTGTGACTTTTTTACCGGGATTACCGATCGAAATCGATCTCGTCTTAGTAGGTTTCTTTCCCTACTGTTCGAGAAATATACCACTTGATCGGGCCGAAGAGCCCCCCCTTTCTTCCAGAGTGGGACTCCGGCTGTTAACGAACCAATCCTCTTTATTGGGTCAAGGACCTTTCCCATACACGGCGACCCTGCTTTTTATAGAACGAGTCTTTTGACTGAAGCACTTGGTGCGCAGCCCTTGTCTTCTAATCTTTATTTTAATTATAGCACTTTCCCGTTGTTACAGAATTACATATAGGAAAGGAAGGCTTTACCTACTATATGTATATGACCTGGTAAGTTTATTAAAATACTGAAATTCTTTATTCTGATAAAAAGCAAGCAAAGTTTACGAAGTGAATCCATTTCTTCTTTTAATTTGAATTCAATTTTCATCTTAAAGTCAATTCTTGAACTGAAAGCCGCGCCTTTGGCGGCTTTCTATCCATTTCATTATGTCTTGTTTTCGAGGGGCCTTTTTTCCCTGTGTGCCCCTGCCTGGCTTCTCCGGAAGCTTCCTATCCCTATGAGAGTGCTCTGTTTTTTTGGGGGGTTGGGGGAAAATAAGACTTCTAGTCTTAAAACATGAAACGGGTGAAGCAAATAGGGGATCTCTAGTGAACCGGTTGAAACGAGTCAGCTGTTACACAACGCCGCATCTATCAAATGTTTTGGCTTCCATTGTTTCTACTGAATCAACAACTTCCTTGTCTAGCCTGACCGGAGCATCTTCATCCGCTTCATCGGCTTATACGGATTTTGCCTGCTTTTCAAAAGGGGGTGTGGTGCCCAAAGATTGCTACTTAGATTATTCGGTCAAGGCAAGGGTTGCAGTTTCTAGTGGATTCTCAGCATAAAGCCATTTTCCCTTAATCCCCTTAACAAATATACTTTCTAAACGTTCATTTTTGGCAAAACACGGGATTCTCGGTTACTCAACTGATTTCATCACATTATCCCCTTAATTCCATAGAATACTAAGACCTACTTTTGTACCGATTTTTTAATGGCCAGTGAAAAGCCTTGTCTATGACTTGCCTATGAGTAGAGTTTATCAGGGGTCCATTAAAAAACTTACACGACCCTCTCTTTTAAAATTAAAATCTACGATTTTTCTGTATCGGATATTTGAAAGAAACGTAACTGGTTGAAACAAGTAGTTGTCCTCGAGGACAAAGTGGGGTTCCTGTCTCTTGGGTCACGGTCACGAGTTAACCCTAAAATGATCGCGGGATGCATTGGATACGAAAGATTATCCCGTTCGAATTTAACCTTCTCCTCCATTCATTTTTTTGCAACTCTTACTTTAAGCTAAGATTCCAAGCTTTGCGACCATATCATATGAGAAGCAGACATAAACTAGGCTGGAAGAGAAGATGAACAGTATGCGCGGGATCGGGTCGCGTAATCGAGAGATCGAAAAGTCATCCAATGCCTATTAAATCCAATAGGCCAATAAGCCAGCCACTAACCTGAAAGATTCACGGAAAGCCGAAGATGATTCGGCCTCACTCATGTATAAGAGGGGTAAGGTGTTGATGGAAATCATAATTAAAGTTTTTTTTATCCTCATTCATGTTGTAGTACCGGTAGACCCATATTTCAGTTTTAGTGCTTTCTGGATTGATACCAAAGCGCCTATATAATGAGTTCATAAGGAGTTTATAGACACGGCTCATTACCTTCTTTCTTCGCTTTGGATCGAGGTCGTTCACGTATCACCAAAGAGACTTTCTAAAGCCGGATTTTTCCAAATCAGAATGCCCACCACAGTATTCACGTCTAATAAAAGTATCTTCATTATTGTAATCTTCGTTGAAGAATTTATCTATTTTTTCCAGTCTAAGTACCCTGCTCAGGTAAACCATTATTGTATAGGTTCTATATGCTTTTATGAATTAAGCTGCGCTCTTTTACTTTAAAGAAGAGGCACGAAGCCCTATTATCATCAAGCACGTGGGTCTCTCCCCCGTAGGATATCCTGTGGATTTCCCGTCTTGTTGACAGATATTAAGCGAGGCAGGCTCTGATTTCTAATCCCATTTCTGATTTGAATTCAATTCTCCATTTCTTTTGGAAGAATCGTCGTTTGCAAGGGCATCTAACGTTCTTAGTCTCTCAATTTATCATAGAGCAGGTAATTTCCCATCATATGGAACGGGCGTAAGGAAGCAAGTTAAGTATATATATAAGTTCCTCTGGAGATTTGAAAGAAGTTGCAGAAAAGGTAGGAAAGAAGAAGACAATGTATAGATAGAAGATCCCCTTGATTGGTTGTGATTGGTTGTTTGCGTGCATTAACATGGCTTGGCAACACTATCTCAGTCAAACAATCTCCGCTGTCCGCCTTCGCAGTTCACAGAAAAGACTGTCAGAAGTGGCAGTAGAAGAAGAGGCTGGCGTGGTTTCAAATGAAGCACACTCCCCTATAAAGAGTAGAAGATATCTTTTCTAATAAAAAAAAATTAGGATTTAAATCGGGAGAAAAAAAGCTGGGCTAGAGCTTTATTGAATGAAAAGCAACAACGTTGTGACCTGTGCCTTGGAAAGTTACTCCTTTCTCGCGTGCTTCAATTGAAGTTGCATCTTCTAGTTTCTCGGGGATTTTCACAAGAATGGAAAGGTCCCTGATGAAATGGAATGTTCAAAGGACGGTGGTAAGTGGTAATCGAGAGGCAAGATCATACTCTTTTGTTAGGGCTGGGGATGGCTTTCCTCGACTATTGCCTAGACGTATGCCCCCGCCTCTGCCTGATGGTTATATGTGTATCCAAATACTGAACCTAAAATAGGTTGACATTATAGTCATATATAGGACAAAAGAAGACTTTGCTCCTGGCTCAGAAGGAATGAAAGTGGTCAATCTAGTCAGCCAATCTATTCAATTATTATATAAGATAAGAGTGGTGCACATCCGAAAGAGAAAGAGGTCAGCTTAGAAGCATAATAATAACTTTGAATTTATAAGAAATTCAAGTCCTCCAGCCGGGGATCTCAAGTAGACCCCACTCTATAAGGATCACTCTTGACCAGTACTTTCGTAAACAAGTTAGGAAAGAACAAACCTAGATCACATGTGATCCGCAGCCTTCTTCTAGTGCTACGCCCATTCCTATTTCTTTTCATACTCTCCTTTTTGGCGAAATTAGTTCACGGGCACGGGAAAGGCTTTACTATACGACGAAAGTTATGATAAAAAACTTTTTAGCTCATTCTATCTATTATAGTATAATAAGTATGAGAAAGCGCGTTCAAACCAACTAAAGTCTAGCCATTTCCCTATCTTTTAACTATTAGAGGACTTGGGATTTCTTTTTCTCAAAGAAAGATTGGAAATATTTTCTTTGTTCAATCCATACCGATCTTCATTTTTTATTCTTTTGGTTTAATCGGGTCAACCCGAGGAGAGGGGACTCTTGTTCAACTGAATTCCTTTCAATCAAGGGAAGGTGAGTTCTCTCGCAAATCTCACTTCTTCCCCATCTGAGGAATGATTAAAAGAGTAGATCATTTATAGCTTAGCTTCTTTACGACATAATTTTAATAAGCAGAAGAGAAAGGACCAGCGCCCAATCCCTCGTTCCGAATTAATCAACATTCTCTTTTGCCTTGGGCCAATTCGCTCATCACCTTGAAACCGAACTCATAGCTCAAAATCCAACAGCCGCAGTTCGACCTTAAGAGCTCTACCCTATTCTATGGTCAATTCACTTTAGTCGAAACGAGCCTGCTTAACCAATTTCAGGTAGCCCGGGGGCTCTTTATTAATATGACTTACTCTCCCGTTTCTCTTTGTTGGTGTTTTATAGCTTACATACTTGCATGCTTACCTTTAGGTAGGGGATTGCAATTGGATGAATTCCCAGCCCCGGTGGTTCCTCTTCCATCAGCCCTATCGAACCGCATTAGCAATCTAGAAGAACGAACGGGAAGCTCGAAGCGCCAGGTACCTTATAAAATATAATAACTTTAGGAAAAGACTTTCGCACGATTACTTTTTCTTTTTGGGGTTGGTCTTCTTTGTTCCAAACCTAACCTTCCACCCACTCTTATCCTACCCACTCGGTAGAGCATGTCTAGTTGTTCTGGTTGGAAAAGAAAGAACTTCACTTCTCATTCAAACTACTCTCTCTGGTCACGTGGCTTTTTGAGCATAGGAAAGTAAGTATGAATCTCGCTTATTCAATCGAAGACAGCGGGGAGTGGAAGAATAGCCTTTCTTTTTTGCCTTGAATTTAATGGATTAATAGTTAATAGATAAAGCGCTGAAGTATCTAAGCTTGGTGAGCACCAATCATTCTCTTTACTAGGCTTAGCTTAGCATTTTAAACAATCTTGGAAAGACGAACCCTATACATATAGTAGTCTGGCCTTGGTTCGATCTCTTCCGTGGGAGGTTTCTTCGGAGGATTGCTTTTTCCGCAACGGCTCATACCAAAGAAAGCTAACTGTTCTTTAGTTATAGGGAAGAATGTTCCCAATCGTGCGAAAGGCGCATTTCGAGATGACTGCATCGGTATCAAATCCCTATTCTTTTTTTGTTTTTCGCAGGAATGGCTGCTGAAATGGGTTGTACTTACGACGAGTAAAGCATTGCCCCAGTGGTTAAAAACAGTGACTTTGCCCCTTTTACTTAACTACACTTACAACAAGCAGGCTAGATCTTCCCGAACCTACCCTTTCGTTACTACGCTAACAGCCTTCTCTTCTGGCCCTATCCCTTTTATTGTTCGGAACGAAAACGTAAGATTCTGCTTTATATTCCGGTGCGTCCGAGTTTAGAAAAAAAAGTTTCAATCTTTCTTTCTTTCTAGAGACATTATCATAAAAGAGAGGAAGCGAGCCAGCTCTTTCTTAAAGTAACCATGCCCCTGGAATACATCTGGGCGCGTCTAGGTCATTGATTTCTTCTTCGCGTTCGCTTGTCGCATCTTTAATCAGAAGCGAAGCATGGAGTGAAAGTCTTTGTGAGTGAACCGGTTACCAGCTGACTTAGGAATTCTGGTTAAGCAAGCAGTTAACTTTCCTATTAAAAGACAACGCAGCTCTACCTTCGACTAATCCCTTGAGAAGATAAAGCCTTTACTTTTAAAGCCCAAGATCGACATTAATTTAATTAAAGAAAAGCGTTATCCGATTGTGAAGCTTCGTCGACTCGTATTAAGCAAATTATGCTTCTTATGTATTACCGTTTATTCGCGGTAATTCTATCTAAGTTAAAACTAAGTGAAAAGGAATTGTCATAAAGCAGTCAGGTTTTTTTTAATGTAAAGTTAAAGAAGAAGCAAATCGCTCGCCTACTCTAAAGGGGCATCTGAGAATTGAGCCTTTGCAACAGGCAGAGTACGAGAAGGTCGTTTTGACTCAACCAGCCGAGCTGGATTCCTATGACCGGGAGCGTAGCCTTACTTGCTTGCCCTTTTTTTCTTATGGAGCTTAAATTTGACCTCAGAGGGGGGCTCACGACCGGCGAGCGAAAGCCCTAAAGAAAGAAAGCGATTTAGCTGTTGGCGAAAGATAGTTCTTTGCAAACGCTACGCTCCTCTATCCTGTGTACTATCGCGTTTTTAGAGGGAGATCCTAATCTAAAAGCGCTTCTTCCCTATACCTCAAGTTCAAGTTCAAACTGATCAGGACGATGCAAGTTATGGGATTGGATTTCAATTTGAATGGAATTCTCTCTGGTCTGTGAGCACTTGTCACTGGTCAAACCAACTCTTTTCCCCGATACGACTCGTGATACAATTGATTTTTTCAGAAAGTCAATCTTAGAAATTAAGTTATAATGGAAAGAAATTGGTACAAAAGTGATCGATGTCATAGCTTTGGGCCAACCCAAGCACTCAAGTGCGACGCTGGACTGACTATCCTTAGTATCTTTCCGAGCATTAGAATTAGAAGCTTGATTGAACTGGTGAGAGTCTTTACTTTGGACATACGTTTGATGCCCATGAATTCTAGTTTTAGAAATATGTGGCATTTTCTCGCCCTTTCCACGTGTCTCCTTAAAAAGGGTCTTTCGAAAACAGGCCCTGCCCGTCCTGCAATGTTGGACGGTGGTGACACTCGATGTCTGTTACTTATGCACCAATACCCCCCTTTTGTTCGAATAAGAGATCTTGTCCTCCAACTTGCTATCCGCTCCGCCCTCCTTCACCCTCCTTGCTGGACAAGAAGATTCCTCTCTTTCTGTTGGAGTGAGTGCTGTTTACGAGGTGAGAGCAAGCGGGGGCGCTATAAAGCGATCAAGACGAACCTTTTCCTCCAATCATAGCTTTTTTTTTTCAATTAGCTTACGAGCTTACCTTCTAAGCTTCTCAGGATGAGGACCCTTTTCGGCTGTATCCCTCGAAAGTCAGAATGCGTCTGTTGACGAGTATGGCTTTGTACTCTGTTCGAAACGTTAAAGTTTGGCGTTGCGAGTGGAACGCGTGAAGCGAAGCCGGCCGAAAGGGGTCTTGATATTGCCCAGTGAGGATAGAGTGGTCAGGACTTGAGTTGTTCAGTCCTACCCATAAACCCCAAAAGCGAAGGGAAAGTCACTTGCTTCACCCAACACACACAGGAGGTTCCTTAATTCCCAGTCTTTTTTATCACCAATTTTACCATTTTAAGTCAGAAATTCCCGCATTCTTTGATTTTTTTTTTATTTTCGTTAAAATTTAATGGCCATCTTTGATGAAGCAGGGGCTGCGAGTCCTTATTGTATTTACTTGAGCTTGACCTGACTACTTACAAAGTAACTAGACTGGCCGAGGGTTGGTATCCGACCCTATGGATAGGCTTGAAAAGTAGGTCGCTTATAAGAATCTATTAGACTATCCTTCTCTTGTTAACCGAGTTTTCATACATACCTCTTAGTCTGAGATTGAGATTGAAGGAGATGGAGCAGACGTCAATGTCAACGGCTTGCTTTTTTCGTCAGGAAATCCCCCCCTTTTCATTAATCTAACTAACTATACATAGCATAATACATTAAGAAGGGAGTATGTTCGCAAGAACGTGACTTTCTAAACGTCTCTTTCGATAGACTTTTATTTCTTGCCCTCAGCTGCGTTTTCGGGGCATGAAATAAAGAACTTTAGATAGGCATACTACTTTCCACTGCCTGCAAATGCTGATTTTGAATCATCCTCTAGAACTGCCTCAACAAAGGAAGCTGTTCCAACCCCCCTCACTTCCTCTCACTAATATTTGAGTCGGTAAACTTCGTAAATATAGAAAAAATTTCATCAGCGAGGGCATATTCTAAGAAAGAAACTTCACCTTACTTTACCATACCTTATAGGTTTCTCGCCGCACCGCATAAGGTGTCAAGGGGGGGTATAGAGCCAGTAAGCGGGCTTTGCAATGAACTTTCTTTTCTTTCGGGAGAAGCCTCAAGGAGAAAGGGCTGCCCGGTGAATTACTGCCCGAGCGGACTAAGAAGATCGCGTGAGTGAAAATAAGAGGGCTGGTTTGGCTTTGTAATAAAAAAAATGAAGTGAGCGCAATGGCATAGCAATGGATGAATGAAGCGAGCCTGTTTACAAGTGAAAGATAATGATCTGACTAGACTCTCTCCCCCAAAAGACCCTGACTTTTCTTTCCCTTTGATTGAGAAAAACTACTATCACTGAGTTTCGAAAGGCCCCTAAGTCATTGGGGTTGAATAGGCCCGTTCCGAAGTTCTTAGTTGGCGTATCCATGGGATGGCAAATCGAGAATGAAGAGCACGATCGGGAGATTAAAAAAGCAAGGACGCATTCATAAGAAATTAAGCGGGTATGCTCCCAGCTATGTTACCACTCTATTTGCTCGTTTAGCGGATCTATGATTAGGGTACCTTATCCAAATCTAAGCAAGAGATCATATGTCAAAGAAAGAGGCGGATCTTCCAGGACCACGCATTTGAAAGCAAGGTCTTCCGGCACCACGACCAGCGGGTTGATTAGGACCATTAATAAGACCACTTTATGGAAATTAACGTCCCAAGCTGGGCAGAAAGATGCGCATGATTTGACCAAATAACTAAGAAAATCGGGCTCTTCCCCGAGAAAGAGCGAAAAGTTAAAGTTCGACCCTTAGGCAGGAAAGATGAAGCCGGTCTAGAAGACACAGTCTTACAAGAAAGCAAAGAAAGCATCTATTCCAAAAGAGGCATTAGCCGATGAAACCACAGCGGTTTATGGGGCTGCTCGTCAACCAACAGCCTTTTCTTTGACTTTGACTGCAGGTGGTTTGGTAGATGATGGTTCGACTATCTATAAAGGCTTCGAGAAGGATCTTCCTTTTTCTGGGTGTGGTGGTTCGACACCAATCCTTCAGTCTTAGTCTGTTTCAGAAATAACTACCATAACATAGGTAAGGAAACTCTCTATTCTACCGCCGATATGGATCTGACCTCTCCGGTATTTTCCCTTGCGCTACGATCAGGCTTGGCATCGAAAGAATTGGGTTTGAAAGAGCGAGCCTTTCCTTTACTTTACTTTATTATATTATAATAAGAAAGAAAATAAATCAAATGCGGGATTTACATCTTCTTAGGATAAGAATCTGAGACTTTTGATGGGCACGCATGCAAAGAGCAGTCCGGAAATATCTGTCCACGTGCTAAGCCAGGCCTGCTATGAACCTTAACTGAGACTTTTTCCAGAGGATGTCCCCGCCCCGCGAATGCTTTCGTAATCCAGAGGACTCTTGGACAAGAACGATTGTATGCCAACGGGTTGACCTATAACTCTGAGGGCTGGAAAGGAGGAAGGAGCCGCTGTGCTTGGAACAATCTATGTTGGCGTAGCTAATCACATAAAAAAGGCATGTGGGTTTCTGACGTATTAGGCTTATTATTATAAAAGACTAAAACCAGATGCTCCCCTACTAACGTTCCGCCTTGAAGTCTCTTCTTTCTCAGGGACACCCGGGCTAGGTTCGAGTCTCTCTTTTTTTCTAATTAAAGTTCTAAGTAAAGAAGGGATATGGTAGAGAATAGAATTTTTATTTTACACCCATCTTTAAAGCGGTTGGATCTCTTTCATTTGAGAAAGCTCGTAATTCCTCTGGAATTAACAGATGGATGAATTCGTCCATAAACTCCGGTATCTACAGGGGAAAGGCTAGTGCTACCGTTTCCGCTTATACCGGATCTTGTCACAGGATTTTAATCTGACAAAAAGCATCCCATTAGAATTAGAAATAATAGGAAAGGGGCTATCCATGGTATCAGAGCAGTAGATGTCTTCGAGAAAAGCAGTAGTAGAGTCCAGAGTAGTCTAGTATGGCAATCCATTAGTCTATGGGAGATGTGTTCGTGCATCCCTTGTTATTGTCTAGTCAGACTCATTCTGTACACTTTCTATATCTAGGAGATACCCTTGTCTTTCTTTCATAATTAGAAAGGTGCTCGAAAGCGCATACGGAAAAAAGCTAGGTCGGTTCGTTGGGCTTAGGAATTAATTCAGGTGGGCAACCCGAAAAGTTTGATCCTTTTAGTATGTTGTTAGTTGAATTTTATCCACGTCACGGTTGGGGATGAGGTGTCCTGTTTTTCGAATTTCTCAAAGATCCAGAAGGTTTTTTTCGATCTTGAAACAAGAAAACATCCTTGAATTCTAATTTTAAATAACTAAAGTCAAATCAAATAAGTAAAAAAGGAAAGGAAAGGGCAGAATTGCATTTATGATTAGACGAAGCCTTTTTGACTTTTGACGAGGATTGTCCAATCAGCAATTTCAAGAATTGCAAGCCTGGCTTAGGTTTGGGGACAATTGACATGCTGGGCTCAGAATTCATTTATGGGCGGAAAAGACTTTGACTGAGCTGGAACGCTATGATAAAAACGAGGTTATAGAGCAAGGTCACCAAGACTACCTAGCGCTTTACCATCTCTAAGATGTTTTGCTTCGAGTGAAGCTCCTCTTGCCTTATGGTATGGCCTTATGCTTATGATATGAGCGATAAGCTAGGAATAAAGAAGCCGTTTTCTTTGATTTGAAAAGTACTCTCCGCCAGCCATTAGAAGAAAAGGAAGTGTTAAGGCTAACTGAGATGTGACTGAGTGTGAAAGAAATGCGAGGCGACAATCTCATCCTCTTTCTTGGGTGAAACAGAAGAAACTGCTTCGAGATGCTCCGCCGATTGGAAAAAAAATTCGAGAGCGAAAGGGTTCTCGTTCATAACTTCTT
>JAYMSE010000044.1:0-75266 GCA_036897945.1 Silene undulata | reverse complement strand
GATCTATTTAAAGGCTTCCCGTTCTACTTAGGAGGGTGCTTTCCTATAAGACTAAGTAATGGGTCAAAATATGTTACTCGTAAAGGTTTTTCCCGTTTCGTACACTACACCCGCTATCTTCCAAATACTATGCTTTATTTATCTTTGTGGAAAGTTTCATCGGGAGGGAGCTTCCCGAGAATGCGCACATATATAACAAGGCGGTAGGAGCAGCTTGATTTTTCGTTATCACTGACTCTGCCTAACTAAATCCTTGGAACTGGAGGATAGGTCTGGCCTGAAAGATAGACCGTGCATCCAAGATGTGAAGGCAAAACTAAAGAAGTCAGCTTACTATCATATTGGTAACTAAACACAGAAATACATGTACAACTTATATGCAAGAATTCGCGCACGTAGTATGTAATCGATGCTTGGTTGCCCAATCCAAATTATCTCCTTCTTAACTATGAGTCTTTCCGGTGTCCAGTGATTGATGATTGATGGATGAACCCGTTCACAGCCTATTGTATAATGATCGTACCTTTTTTCGGGGTGTTCTTTTAGCTTGCCCCGAAACAAGATCAATGGGTTAGTCAAGATTCCTTTTGTTGTCATCCAGATCAATTACTTGTCTTTTGACTAGATTGATGAAGCAGCTTAGGCGAGACAGGTCTAGCTATACTGCATGCAGCGCCGGAAAGAGATGCGCAAGTTGAAGTCTTTGCGCAGGAGAATGCAAGCTTAAGACGACTAAAGTAGAAGAAGCAAGATTTCTTCCGGCTGATGGTCAGACAAAAGAAGAAATTCTCTAATATAGAAAAAAATCTAATCTGGATTCAGCTGAAGCAGCCTTAGCATGAACTTTATTTCATGATGTTAAGGTAAGTGAGGCGCGAAGCCTCCTTGGAAAAAGCAGCATTAGCTGGTGGTGAGACAGGTTCTAAAAAAGAAGTTTTAGCAAGCAAAAAATAGGATCGGTTGGCTGAAATTGCTACCTCAGAGCAAGTTGAAGTTTTAGTATTCCCAGAAGAAGTCTCAGTTTCAGTTGCGGGTTTTTTTCGTTTATAGGATTTAGCTGTTGACGCATCCCTTATCGGGTTAGAAAATTTCCTTCGCTTAAGGGTCCGGGCGGCAAAAGGCGCAGAGGGTTATGAGCTCACACCTGTGCCACTGGCTATTGTACTAAAAAAAAAGCATTCCTTTCATATGTAGCGGACGAAATGCCATATCTAAGATAGAGGCGAGCTGCACTTGTCTATTCTAAAACTCTATAACGACTGTAGTTTTTTCACGCTTTAAGTTTGGGACAAAGGCGCTGAACTCTTGTCGAAAGAGTCATCCCGAAGGTGAAGATCTCAATTAAAGGCTTCTTATCTTATATGACTGACTACGCTATCAAGTTAACTGAGCAAGGGCGTTCGTAACAAGATGAAAAAAGAGCCTAAACTTAAAGGGGTCCGATGAGAAGACTGAACTTCCATTGTCTCTGCTTTAAAGGTGCCAAGCTAGCTTTTCCTATTAAAATTCAATTTATATCAGACTGGGATCAAAAACCAAATTTAGAAAGGATCTCTTTTTGAACCTGCGTATCCGTCTCCATAATCGTCTAGAAAGATTGATTCTTCGAGTGCGTATCCGTGGAAAAATGAGACTGATATTCTAATTAGACTTAGTCGAGACTTTTGATTATTTATGATTAGGAAAAGCTTTTCTTTCATTTTGCCTTTGAAATGCATCTTCTTTTTTTAGGGAGCTTCGGGAAAGAGGTGAACCTCCCCCCCCCCTGCCTTCTCCTATACCTTTTTTGTTATCTAGTCAGATTGCATTGCCTATGCAGTCTAGAGAGATAGGAGGGATCAGCGATCAGCAACTGCCGGGGTGTCGATTGAAGTCGATTGCGGTAAAGGCTCTCAGTTTGACTTGTTTCAAATTTCAAAAGAAAGCAAAAATCTGTGTTATAAGAAAAAGAAAAACGGAATTGGCTTCTTAATCGAGCTGGCTAATTCTATCTTATACAAATATGCGTCATCTTCCTCTGGACGAGATCTTTCGCTCGCTCCTTATTACGCCGGAGGCCTGCACTCGTTTGCTACACCAGGGGGGAGCTTGCCACCCAACAGCATGCCAATCGTCTCTTGCTTCTCTCTTAGGTAAGGCCCATCCTTTTCTTCTCTTCGTTCTGCTCTTAGGTCAGGAAATCCTCACATGTGGCAGGCTTTGATGAATCAGAGGTGCAGTGGGGAAAGGATACGAACTTCTCAGGTGAATGCCCTTAAGAGTTTAGATTATTGGAGTAAGCCATAAAGAAAATACAATCCTTTTCCAAACCTTAAAAGCGAGGTTTATTATTAGAAAGATTTCTCTTTTTTTTTTTCTCTTTATCATGCATGTAACCCGCCTGTCTAGCAATTAACGCGTATCCAACCTTCCCATCTAAGTAAAGAAGGGTGCCTTTTCTCGCTACGTAGTCTCTAATCCCGCTCATTTTTAGACAAATATCCTTCCTCGTTTATGCCTGACTTTTTCACTCGCTGGAGCTTCTCATAAATTCGCACCCTCTCCTTAGGCCGAGCATCCGCATCCCTTTGGATTTATCGAAACGAAAAGAGTCCTGTTTTTGATTTCCTTCAAAGACGTACCTAAACCGCGAGTAGCTAAGATGTTCGGTTATGAGTAGACAGCAATGCTGCTTAAGATAGGTCGTTGGCGAGCGAAACTGGTACACCATCGACGGAAGATCATGTCTCTTTTTTCTTGTCCCTTTTAGCCGCAGCGTGCGTACTTCCATTTCGTTTAGTCCATAAATACTTTCTTCTTAACTTCAAATATGGGGTTCCCCTTTATATTATGGAATATTACTTTAATTCTTATTTTTATATCCTGTGCATTCTAATCCTAAGGTAGAAGAATTAATTGACTCCTCAAATTCAAATAAGGTATACTCAAAACCAAATGTTTGAGTTTAATAAAGAAAAGAGGGTTCCATGTGATCAATCACACTACTGATCTGTGCCAAATAGACCACGCAATTGCAAAATCAAGACTGAATGTGATTTAAGTAGTCACTACTATCCGAGAGCAAGCTAAATAAATTTTTTTATTAATTAAAAAAAAAAGTCAAACTCTGACACTAAAGCTCTCGTTTTTTATTTCATAGGAAAAGGTCTCCGTTTGGTGAGCGAAGTTAAATCTTTGTCTTGTCTAAAGGAATATCTGTCCTAATAAGTCTCTTGCTCAACAACATTCCTTGTCCTCTTACCGTGGCATGAGGTGCGATAGCCCCCTTTGTTAAGTTTTTTCAAAACTCGCCCGAAAGAACTCATTGCTGCTTTTCTTAGAAAGCATCTTTCTCTTCCCTTTTTTCTTTTCAATTCTAAATCGTAAGTCCGATCCCTTCCTTAAATTAAAAGCGAAGCGGCTTTCACGCCTCGACTCCGAACCTTGCTTTCGAGCCCTCGCTTGCCGACCTTAACCGATGCAATTTCATTATGACACGCTCTCTTCTTATGAGTGAGCTAGGGCGGGCGGCATAAAGGTAGGTCCTCGCTACGGATCTCTATCCAACTTCTTCTTGCGCGGGAAATAACTATCTTAAAGAAAGGCGGTTATGGGACGAAAGACTCCTTATGTACATTACTCACATTCAAGCAAAGGGTAGTAGGAAATTTCGAACCTAGTCCAAGGCTCATTTGAAGGGACAGGGCAAAGCCCTTCCTCGTCGTAACCGAAATCATCCCCCTTTCATTTAGGAAAAAGCTTGGTCCGTTGCCTGCATAGGTCCTCGAAAAAGGTAATATTCCCGCTCTTTTGATTAGATTTCTTCCTATATAGAAATCTTAGTCGAAGCCCTCGTACTCTAACCAGTAAGGGAAAAAAGCCTTTATTAGCCGACTCCTTCTCTATGGTCTTTTATCTTCTCAAAAAAGAATCCTGTTTTGATGGGGACCTCTAAGGGGCTCACTCCCCTAAGTTTTAGGGTATACCTCAGTTAAAAGTAAAGTCTCGGTTCTTGGTTCATGGAATTCTTGTAGCATAAAAGGTAAGTGCAAAGCAAGCCCCCTCGTCGACCCAACCCGTCCAGTAAATCTGTCTTTCTTACAAGTTTTTTCGCCGGCAAAAAGCTCTTAGCCAGAAGGCTTCTTCTATCTGATTAGACTTTAGTTCCCCGCATAAGATCCTCAATCTGGACACGGGCAGCAAATGTTATAGAAAGGATGGAATTAAGATATGCTCGAAGCACGCCAGCTAGTTTAAGCCCTTAGGAAAGGTAAGTGCAAAGCAAAGTCCCCTGTTGGAGAAAGATTAATTGCTACCTATACTATAGATAGAGGGATCAAAAGCAACCGGCCATCAAAGGATTCTACTCTCGCGCCAACGGACTCACTTCGTCAGAATGAGAAAGCCTTACTTAGAGTTAAGCGTCCCCGCAAGGGCATAAGATTCCACGTCTAGCATTATGCAGCAAGAAGATAAAACCTATTCTATCGGCGTTGATGGATACGTGCTCGGGCGACTCATTCACCAAGCAGAGTGAAGGCAACTTCCCTCAAATAATAAAAAGCACGCGGGGAGACCCCACGTTACCTATAGGCCGCAAGAGTCTTGCAGAAGCTTATTCGAAGAGAGAAGTTCCCTCGCTAGTGCAGCATGCGCAGTAAAAATTCCTATGGCCTATCCCGCAGGTTAGAACCAGCTTGAGGCCTTTCGCGTCAAATACGCCTTATAGATGCTTCCATTCGTCAGGTGGAGAAAACGCAGCTTGTGCCGATCCTGTTAACAAATTACACATTGGGAGATCAACGAGAAGGTAAAGAATGATGTCCTTACTTTACTCTCGGAGGTCGTCGATGAGGCGCGGTAAAGCATGTACAAGGGTCGCACCACTACACAAAAAGCATGTCTAGTTTTTTAATAGGGAGAAAGGTCCATTGGCATAGTTGGCGTAAGAAGATGCAGCATCTTTTGGAAAAGTCCTGACTGGTCTCAAGTGCTAATATGCGCGCTATTTTGAGGCTATAAGGTCTTATTGCCCCCTTAGGCGGGAGGCTTCCTTGCTCAAGTTAGCTTTGTGGCTCTTTCTATTGTCTTTTTTATACTTATTGTTTTGGTACGAAATGGGCGCACGAACGTATACTACATGTAGACATATTAGAAAGTAGCTAGGATTATAGAATGCTGCACTTGTCGTAATAGGAAGTAGGGCGGATAGCGGGCGCCCACCCATAATATGTACTTACCATAGGAATTCCTCAGTAGGATATAGGAAGCGAATGCAAAAATGAAGTGAGCAAGAGAACGAGATTAGTGACTCATATAGTAAAGGTGGTATGGATATGACTATTAAACTACCTTAAGGACGTGAAAGTCTTAGAGGAATAAGTGTGTTGGCGATCTCAAATGGCTTTAGAAGATTGAATGCCTGTCCTGTGATATTAAAATGGCCCGAAAGGTGGGTGAGACTGACTTCCCCGAGCAATAGCGGACATCTTTTATAGTGAAGCGAGCTCATCTCTCTCCTTATGTCGAGTCATTTCATACCAATTTTCTTGCTTTCTTAGGATAGTGACCTTGATTGGACAAATCGTCTTATTGTATGCTTTCTGCCCATTAACTTACTGGAGCTTTACGCATTGTCGAAAGAGTGAAAGAGTGCTTCGAGCCAAAGCCCTCTCAAGTCAAAAGCTTAAAAAAAAAAGGCGCGGGTTGGTGGTCGAAAGTCCTAAGGAGGTTGTCGGCGAAGGGTATTTAGACTTTTTGCTCAAATTGAAGAGAAAGAAAAAATAAGTCTTTTTGGTTCTAAACCCGAGAACTCAGGGGGTCAAATAGACATTCTTAGCCTAAAGAAAGAGGGTTCGGGCATAAGATACCATTCGTGAATAGCCATCTTTGATCAATTTCAAACTCTTATTATACAAATTAAGCACATCAAAATACTTAATAGTATAGTAAGGTATCAAGATGATGATGTGAATTAGTCGAACTGCAACTGGACCTAGCGATTCTTACAAAACAAAGAAACAAGTAGTACTTACTACGACCTCGGATCCCCCTGCTTCTCTCGAAATGACTACTGGATCTATCAGAGAGAGAGGATCCTAGTCACTCTGGCTTTAACCTCCATTCTCTTGGAAAAAAGCAAAGCGCGGAAAGTCTAGACGTAGGAGTTGGCTTGCGATATGTAGGTGGTATCATAGGGGGCTTGAAAGTGAGTCTCTTTGATGTTAAATCTCTAGCGCTAGTTCTGTCCCACGAAATTGATCAGAGAAAGGTTTCCTGCGAAAGCCTAGTCTGTCATCCCACCGCTACTTTGTAAGCACATTAAAAGTGCTCGTTTGGGCTAAGATGGTACGGAAGTACGTGGTCTAGTATAGGCTCAGCATATGACTGAAAAGAAGATATTTAGCTTTAGATAGAGAGTTTGATAATAAGAGTTTGAAATTGAGCTTGATCGTGCCCCTATCTATTTTATACACGCGAGTTGAACTAGTAATGCTCCCTTTTTTCTTTTGCAAATATAATACAAGTTTAGTAGGCGTCGTGCCCAAGTTCTATTGCAATGCAAGAGAAGGTTAAGCAGAGTTTATCTTCTTAGATGTCTCATCAAGTCCGATTCGAGGTCGACCAGAATGAAATGACCATCTAGGGTGCATGCTGGTTTCGGATGCTCATTCCAACTTTAATTAAAGAGAGCAAGATAAGAGCAGGCGACATATCCTTTCCGCGCGTAAGCCGCAGAAGGAGCAGCTCAACTGTGCTTGGAGAATTCGAGGCCACAGTCGAGGAAGCTGCGGATGTTGGAAAAGAGTGAGGCTTTTAACCATCGATAGTCTTGTCATTTCTTTCCACCCACGAATTTACCAATTTATGAAGTCGGAGGCGAGAGTGGATCTTGCTTGACGGGTTAGCAGCTACTTATATATCATATAGTAAGTTAAGAGCCTGTCGTCTCAAGAGCAAAGGCTTTAACAACCGGCTACGCTTCATGATGTTCGCTAGCTAAAGCTTCAACTGCAGCTTTCTAAGGGGCCCTATCTAATATGCATCTATCTTGCTTATTTCGTTTCACTCCTTCTACACGTGTCTTCGTTTAATCCGGCTAGGCAGAAGGCTTAGTCTCATTTCCAAGATTACCTGCTTCGAAGTTAAAATCGGATGCGGGGAATTCCCGTAAGAGATCGAGACAAATCTCTAAATCAATTTAACGAGATTGGTATCCTTCTTTCTCGTCTGGATAATAAAGCCAGAAGTGATGGTCGAAGTTATCAGGCGAATGTTGTGGGTCAGTCTTAGGGGTGGGGCCCAAGGCTTTTTAAAACTCCCCATACTCCTAGAGATAAGCATTAGAGTAGGAGCGAGCTAACGAGCGGTCGCAGTTTCCTTATACGATATGAATAGGGCTTCGATCTGAAGCGCATGGGTCCGTCCCCAAACTACATCTTCTTATCCTCTTCCCGCACCACCAATAACTAAGATTGCTTGGGGCTAACCTCTGGTTGAGGGCGGGTTTCTTCACATTCTTCTCTTTATGTCGAGTTCTGAAGAACCCTCACTCTTGGAAAGAAAGACAATATGATATCGCTCTTTATCGTCCGATCAGAGATTTCATATGCTCCAATCAGATACCAAAGGGCCCAATATTCCTATGCTTTAGCTCGTGACAAGGGGTGACCGAGGATTGAGCATTGAGCGAGTGTACCTGGATACACATTCCTTAGTTTTTACGTCTCTTCGGGTCCGGTTGAATTCGAAGCTTTTCTCGAAGCATTAGGTGGTAAGAGAGGTCTTTTTCTCTTCTTTTAATTCTTCTTATCTTATAAGAACATAGTTTAATTTTAATAACAAGATGGGATAGGTTACTCGCCAGAAGCGGGAGCTATTGTGGAATAAAGAAGAGGATCCGGTTGGTGATGATGGTAGGGTAAGAAACTTCCTCGCAAAGCGCGGCATCTAGCCTGGAGTCGAGCGTGCTCGAAAGTGGGAATAGCCCCCAAAAAGGATTAATCACAACGTTTACAAGAGTCGATCCCTGTATTGCAGGGTTAGGAACGGGCGGGTGGAGAAGACTCGGACGTTAGCGAACCCGTTGTGAAGAAGTTCCAGCCGTCGTAATCAGAATTAATCATAACTACTTTTTAGACTTAAGAAAGCTCAGCTAAATGTCCTTCACAAGGTGCTCTTTTTTTCTTATATCTCGACCTAAGCTAAAATCAAAGTAACCTTCTCTTTCTGGGACCCGTAGCCAGCCGTCTACTGCCCTTTGCCCTTGTTTTTGATCCTAGCTTTCTACTCCCAAAGAAGTTTCCAACCTTGGTCCCACTCTTAAGCCGCGTGCTTCGTTTCGACCCACACAATCGACCAATGTACTAAGCCTGAATACGGTCAGTCCACACATAACAAAAAAGGAAGGAATCTCGTAAGCCCAAGCATATCCTCTGCTGTCTATAGGTCACCAACGATATTATGGCTGGGGAGAAAGACTGTGCCAGCAAGGTCCTTATGGTAAGCTATCTCACCAATTTTCTTTATATAGTCCAATATGAAGCTTCAAACAAATGGAATCTTTCCCTCTATGTCCTAGGGGCGATAATCTCTTCTAGCCCCAAACAAGAGGAAGAACAAGCATAGCAGTTGAACCCAGGCATTCTGAGGCGAAAACAGGTTCTAAGATGGTTCCAAGATGAATTGAAAACGGACATGAAGTTGTTGGGGGCTAAGTAGTTGAAAGAAGTTTAGAAGAGAAAAGGGGATTTCATAAGGTCTCGTTGGGTGAATTTGATGGGCCTTGATTGGTGGGCCTGTAGCTTGCTTTCTTTGAAAGGGCCTAAAAGCCATCCGCTAACTGTGATTGGGAAAGTGGTTCACGCTGTTTTTGGGTGGGGTCATTGTGTTTTTGAAACATGCTAAGAAACCATTTACTGGTTAGGCTCCAAAGTGTAAACGTACTTCATTGACTGTATTTGGTTGAACTTCATTCTTTTTTTTTCGAAATCACAGCTTGTTCTCTTTTATTGATCTGCCGTCTTTAAAGGACAGTCAGTAAGCTTCACTTCTCGCTCTATCTGTTGTCAGGACCGATTCAATTAGCTCACTAGCTTAAGCTACTCGCCTACCCGCATCCTGCCTCGTCACGCACAGGTTTACATAAAGCTTAAGAATCTTGTGGGTACTACAGGAGGATAAACGAGGCTTTTACCTGATCTAGTTATAGATAGGTGATCCCTATCGACTATAAAAATCCTTTCCTTTTCGGATGCTGCACTAAGAAGTAAACTAATATTGGAACCGGCTCCATCTTTTTTTTATAGGAGGAACTTCTTCGTAACGGGAGCTCTAAGGTCCCTTAATCGGGTTAAGTGTGCTTCCTGCTTGTACAGCAAAGGCGTCTCAGGATGAAAGATCACTTGCATGCACTCGTTTTTTAAGTCGTATTAAGAAGAGAGGAATTTGCGCTTGATAAGTTTCCTGACCTATGACTCACTGTCCTATATGCCCTATAGACGACTGTTGGAGGTGGGCTTTGCTCTTACCTTTACCTATGGGACACTGAGGCTAACTATTCACAAATGCATCTTACTCTATATCTGTAGTCTCCTTGATGGTGCATATATATGAAGTAGAGCCTACCTTACCATATCCGGAAAACAGAGGATAAGGCTGAAAATGAATACGAAGCTATAAAAATTGACTCTTATGCTCCTTTCTATATAAAAATATAGGCAATACCTTTCATCAGTCAACTGTTGAAACCCGAACTGACACTACCGCATCCGTTTATCATCCGCTTTTGGCTTCAGCAAGAGCTGCTTTTTTTTTCTTCTACTCTCTTTAGTGGCTTTGAGGCTACTTCCTTTTTTCCCGGATGAGTAAGGAAGCAAAATCATAACATACGTCAATTCGTCGATCACTTCATGTATTAAGAGTGGCTTGGTAGCAGTGGTTCATGGGTAGCTTTTCGCATAGCATAGTTCAAATTATTTTGACAGAATTTAAAGAAAATTCAATTAACTATCTTTCTCACGATACGAGAAGGAGAATCAGAGGCTAGGTTCTGGAATGAACTATGTCGGTTTTTATCGACCCGACGATTCCTACTCTGAGTCCGATGATTCCAGAATGCAATGCATGGAAGCTTTAATAGATAAGCGTTGGTAGAGCTTGACTTTCTAATTAGTTAGTAAACTAACTATTCTACTTCAACTGAACCCCGATCCTGATTATCCGGAAATGATTCATCTCGATCTTCCAACTTACTCCTCCAATGCAGTAACTTAACCACCTTCGTCAGCTCCCGCTTCATTTGGGGCACACCTTGGAAACCCCTTTTTTTGGTAGCAAACTCTGCAATTCTGCACTAGAGTCTTTCACACTTTTTTCTATCTTTCTTCTTAGTCTGATTTCAGGCTTTCTTTCCTCGGGAACTCTACTTTACTTTTAAAAATGAAACTTTTTTTTACTGATGACGTCGTCGAAGCACTTGCTGCGTAAGACAACAGGACCTCTTATCTTTGGAAGATAATTTATATCAGGAGCTGTCTCCTAGTTTAACTAGACTCGGGGTCGGGGTAACATCCATGCCTATATCTTTTCGTATCCTTTACTCGCTCCATAGGATAGGATTTGGAGACACTAGCTTATTCCACTCATTTTTGAACTATTATGGTATGGTAAGATATGAATTCCTAGTTTTATAGCACTTCTTGGAGTCATGAAATCCGCTTTTAAATCTAACTTTAGAGCCCAAAACAGTGTTTTAGTCGAAATTTTCGGGGTTTTCTCGTTTGAGTCTGTAACTGCACGATCACCTGGATTATGCCTATGCCAAAGCTTCTTTGTCGGATTCCCCATTCTTGCGACAATCAATTATCTAGTTATGTCCAGAAGGGTCAGCTTGGATAAAGCTTTTTTCTCATACCTCGGCGAGTGCCTTTCTATTTTATTGTGGATGTGAACTAACGAGTTCACCTACTCCAGTAGTAGATAGTTTTACTTTTTTTTGCTCTTTGCCTAACCGCTCTGTCAAGTAGCTTCTTTCGCTAACGCTTTCCTATTCTATTCGTTACGCTCGTTCCTTTATGTATGCCACGGAAAGGTATCAAGACAGGCCCGGTAGATTGCTTGGAGGGAGCAGCGGCCTACTTCCTTTCTTTATTAACAGCAAATAGAATCCCTTTTAAATGGAATCCCTTTTGTATAACGCTCCGGTAAGTCAGGCTCGAGCTCCGCAATGATAATGTAATAGGGTCTCGCCCACCGCACGTGGCAAAACAAAACATAAGGTTTTCTACTATATTGTATTAATTTGATCGATCCGAATGAATCCAAGGAAGCACGTGATACAACGAATGGATGGATGATGCTAAGGGCCGCCCCAGTTCTTATCTAATTATAGTGGCCTAAGACTTTCGACTCTATGGATAAGCTAGGGAATTGCCTTTATTCTTTACCATCAACATTGAAGTACGACTTACCTTTCTAAGTCCATCTTTCAGGCTAGGCTTGAGCTATCCTTCTCGTTTACAGGTCTTGAATAAAAGAAAGAAGAAGAAAGTAATTCAAGAAGGAAGAATGAAAGCTTTCAATTAAAGCTTAAAGTAAGGGGGCAACCGGACATTAAATTGCTAACATCAGAAAATATAATAATGGGAAATACCTAGTAACTAAAAAAAATAGCTAAAGTAGTCTAGTAATAAGTTAAAGTAAGTGCAGCTACCTCCTATATGTGTATGTGTAAGTAAGCCCTTTTCAAATTCAAGGGGAAAATTTCACACCTGGAGCCAGACGATCACCCGGCTATCGCATCGAAACTCGGAAAGGGGGACAGGCCTGTCTTGCGTCTGTTTCGTTTAGAGCCAGCATGCCTTTTTTTATACTTCATTCCAAAAACATGGGTTTATGCAACAAGGTGCAATCAATTTACATTTACAGAAAAAAGAGGAAGGGCCTTTTCCTGGGATCCTCGTCAGCCAACTAGTGGAATTTTAACAAGATAGTTTTAATATTTTTTGATATTAAGTAGGCGGAATCCCGATCTCCATCTCCATTATCAACACCAGCTTCCGCCTTTGCATCTGCTTCGTCTGGAGCAGCTCCTTTTTTCCTGCTTCTCTATCAGCCTCCTCTTCCTCACGAACCTCCAATCCAAGACTTTTTAGTGTGTAAGTCAGGTAAAAACCCTTTCATTCTTTTTTGGTAAAACAAAGTGCACTTCATATCTTATGGAATTAGTTTTAAACATGGTTTGAAAGGCATTCTGCTACTTTAATTTAAAATGAAAGAGGCGCTGCTCCCTCCCGCGGCTTTTTTTCTAATTCTAATATAGGCGAATTTGCCCAGAAGCCTACCCTCTGATCGCTCCCTGGAATTTGACCCCTTGACCCAATGCCATATGCTTCAGTCAGAGGCAAAGCTATACTATGAGAATGAAATGAGATTGACAGAAAAATGCAAAAATTTTTTGCTGGAAGAGTTGTTCCGCGTGCTTGCATTAGATCCAAACCATCTCCTTGGTGACAGAAATCCTATTTACTATATCTTGGAATGGTAGTATGGGCAAGGTCTTTCCCCTAAACTCTTTCCTGGAAAGTCAATCCGGGGACTAGTTTCGCGTCTTATCAAAGCAGCTATTGAGCATGCAGCAAATCCCACAAAGAAAATAAGGTAATTAAATTCTCAAACTAAGATTTTTAAGCCTTATTTACGGAGCGAACCGAGTTTCTCTTCTTTTAACTATTAATAAGTAATAAGGCGCCGGTGACATGTGATTCGTCTCCTTCTGTCTCTTAGAATTTAGAATGGGGAATTAACATCTTCATGGGGTAAACTCCGGCCAGCCAACCTGGTTGTGAACTCTTAACTTACGAATCGAACTTCTCTTATATAAGTGAACAAAGTAACCTTCTTTCAACCAATTTGGCGGATTTTGCTCTTTCTGGGACTTAGACTTAGGCTTTGAAACGCGCTTTCTAAAAAAAAAAGAGTAATTAAGCTACTTTACTTATAATAACACTTGTACAGGAAGCCTATGTGCTTTAAGATGTATGCGAGAGCCAGCATGCCTGGTTTACTTCGGTCACTACGCCTTACCCAATGAATGCAACTTTTTGTTCTATTGGAAGAGTGCCTTTTCCGCGAAGATTTGAACAGGGGAGCAGACTCTGTCGTTGACCGATCCGTATTGGACAGAGGAATGCTCCTGTCTTTTTTCATGAGCAAACTACATATACTTCCGCATGTGTGGACCAAAACCACCAAAGTTTACAACGGAAGTTCAGCAGATCCAAAAGTTAAGGCTTTTGCTGGTGAGACAGCTCCTTTTAGTAAAAAGTAAGACTGGACCTTAGTCCTCTTCCCGCACACAAGCAAGAGTTGACCTTTCTTAATGAATAGTTTGCCTCATCATGCCGCGTTTGGCTGAAGGCTATTTTCAAGAAACCTGGGGAACTTTCAATCCTAATTCCCGCGGTTGTTGCATTAAGTCTTGGATTTTTGGCTCATTAAATATCATCTCGCGAGGATACTTAAAGGGCAAGGTCTACTGCCGTTATTTTGTTTACTTAAGTAAAGCTTGTTGCTTGAACAAAGACGTCCTGGTAAGAGAAGTATCCCTGGAATGAAGAAGCTATGGATAGCTGAGGAACTAGTGTACTCCTACGATCAATAGCTAAGAAGTGAGATTTCCAAAAACAAGAAAATAAATAAAAAAAGAGTACCAACTGGCCTAATTGTCTTAGCTACTATTTCACAAGAGAAAGGCGCTATATGATCGATCCTGGTAGGACTGGCATTCAAGGTTATATATCACAGGTGTCCTCCAGTCAACCGCTTGCCAAGCAGAGCAGAACAGAGTAAAGGTAGCTTTGGTTTCTATCGAAGGTACTTCCTTTAGTTCGATCAAACAAAGTGGCAGGAAAGAGGTGAACTTCATCTACCAGAGCTGGCCTTAGACCTTAGAAGAGGAAAGCCTTTTCTGATGTTCACCCCTCCCTTAGTGTTCCGGCCCTAGCTTGCCCTTGTATGTTCAATCAGGAATGTCTTCATCTCCGATTGATGCCTTCTTTGCCACTTGTTTTTTTTCTTTTGACTCTGCATCATTGATTTGACTATTATTAGTGAACAATAATGGAATAATTCCTTCATAGAAATAGGGGATAGAATTCACACAGATATAGTCAGTCTTGCTTGGGCTGTTTTAATGGAAGTCTTCAAAAATTTCTTTCAATTGTAGTATTGGGAAGAGGTGGACTCTAGAAATACACTACTAATTTAGTTTTGAGTTGAGGAATAAAATTTTATCAATTTTTTAGAAATCATTCCACAAAGCGTTTGTAACTATAATTATAATAATGTCAATCATAAAGAGATTTCATATGTCTTTTTCCGCCAGCGAATTTTCTAATTCTCCAACTGTAATCCCACACTCAAACTAAACAAAAGTAGAGGTTTCATCGAGCGAAGCCAAGAGTAATCATTTTGCTTAAGTAAGCCTTATTATTATAATATAATGGCCAGTCGCGCTAATGTGAGACATAAAAGTCCTTTGTATTACGCGGCTTTTGTTTAATTCGTCTCAGTCTGATTTACTCTAAGGGCCAATCATATTCCTTTCGGCGGATATGCTGCTGGGTAGTTCTACCACACAAAGAGTTCTTTGAAATTGAGGGTCCGAAGGAGCTCGACCGAAGACCAATTGAAAGAAAGAACGGACAGTTCCGCCGATTGAAACAGCTACCGGGGAGGAGAGCTAGATTGAAGAAAATCCCCCCCCCTTTGCCTTCATGTTAGACGCCCTTTCTTGCATCTGTGTCCAATACCGAAAATCCTGCCGAAGCCACTATGCATGTAAGCGTTACCAGTTCTCCCTTACCTTCAAAAAGAAGAAAGAAAGCCTATTTCAAGAGAAAGAGAAAAAACAAGAAGAGCAGGATGCAAGAAATCGATTGAAATAATTTGAATCCAATTTATTTTATTACATGCCACGGTAGCAGTAAGAATGAAGTAAGATATTATAGGAGACTCATGTCCTAAACTCTAGGCTAATGCATTCTGAACTGGAAATGCCCCACCTATCTTCCAAGGTCACTAGTTTACACTTTCACTAACCTTTCTCATATCCATTTTTTTATGAGCGGGGAATCTTATAAAGATGAGCTAGCTGCCCTCTAAAATAAAAGAAAGCTATTGAAAGTTTGAGACTAATCCTTCCGACCTATTCCCGTGATATACTGAGTGGGGAGTGAGAAAGACTTACTAACCTTTGTGATAGGATAGCACTTAGGCGGATGCTAGCGATTGTTGATAGTTAGGGAATGGCAGCATTTTATCTCTCCTTTTCTCTAGAATTGAGAGATTAAGAGCCTCCCTTGTCAAAATAAACTTTAATAAGAATCGGCTTTTTTCAACAAAAATCATTTTCAGTAAGGATTTGAGAAATTTGACAAGACTGTTTTAAAATTTTAAAAGACCATGTTTTGGTGACATTTGGGTTTTTTTCTGTGCCAAAAGTTCGAAACCAGTCTTTATACATGCATACGTGGGTAAGAGAGGGCTTATGCCTTGAAAAGCGGCAATACCAGAAAAGCCTATGCCCAGGAATAGACGGCTCTCAGTAAGAACCTTAGGGTCTCATCCTGCCTGTGTCGAGAAATGCTGGCCAAGAAAGAAAAAAAAAATTTCAGTCGGAATAGTGGTTGAGCAGTAGAATAAAGGACCCGCTCGTTATCGATTGAGAAGTGACCCATTACTTACTTAAGAGCCTTTCGACCACAGGAAGAAAAAAAGGAAAGGGTTTTCATCAATCACCGCATTCCATTTCCAAATTCCAAAGAATCTTTAGCAGCTGGTTTACCCCCCGACTTTGGGTTTGATCTTGGAAAGCCGGATCTGTTAAAGCAGCTTGTTCATTAGAAGGCTTCACGCCTGGCCCCCAACCATAAGAAAAAAAAGAGTAAGCTATCGTTCCCGGACTAAATGCAGTAAGATCCGCTGCCATATTTCTTTGCTGGGGCTCGACCCGCCGACCCGAAAGAACTATTTCAAGACCTACTCCAACAATGCACAACTTAAGCTTAAATAGGCAGCAAGTGTGTTAAAGATATTTCAGCCACTCCTCTCTGTTCTCAGGAATAGGCGAAGTACTCACTTCTTCCCGTTGGGGCTTTACCAAGGCTTTCACCACCATAACCGCAATTAGTCTCAGCTGCTCTTTCTGAATTGGCAGCTTTTCATTCCTCGATTGCATTTCCTTCCCTTTGGGTATCTGATGAAGACAGGATTCGAACCTGCAGTCAGCAGTCATGAGGCATAACTAAGCTAGATCTTCCAAATGATTTATTCCTCCGCGGATCCTAAATTGGGTTTGGGGTATGAAGGAAGTAAGACACGTTGTTGGCGCAGCGATGGGAATCGCAACTTCAAATGGACAAATACCCTTGGGGTTGCTTTAGAATAAAAGAGTAGTTGTTTGAAGTCCTTTCCGTTTATTTTTAACCTGCTGATGTATGTACTTCTCCTTGCAGTTTACTATAGAATGAGACTAGTTCTTATACGTTATAGTATTCTCTTAATCATCAAGCAAGGCATCCCTATGCTTAGGAAGCAGACAAGCGTATAACACATGGGGGCGCGGGTGATGTTGAGGGTGTGAAAGCACGGTTACCATTGATGTAGGAATTTCATACTCAATTCAATGATCAAAATGGGACTCAGGATGACTTCGGTTTTGCCTTTCCGTCTTTATAGAAAGACCACGCTTCACTTAAGCTTAAGCAAGGGCGAGGCGTGGTTCTAAGTAAGTCTATTTCGGTGACGGGTAGAGGTGTAGACTGGTTGTTTGGATATACACATAGGTTGGAACCTCACTTGGTGCCACAAAAGATCTTTCCGGCGGCACAGCTATATCGCATGATTGATTATACACTCTTTTGAAGACAGGCCTTTCTCAAGCCTGCCCTTGACTTTGTTTTCTTCTTCGGTTTCAGTGGAAAATGCGGCATGTTGGCGACACTATTCTCTTGCCTCTGGAGTACATTAAGACTTTTCCTTTTCTCTTATCTGACTGACTCACCCAACAAGGGCAAATATAAGTCTATTCTTCTCTACTAAAGGCCGTGGAGCGATCATGTAGTCTACGAAAGCATGAAAGAAAATCCTCTGGAATAAGAAAGGATAATGGATCGGGTTTATGAGATTCCCAGCTTTCTTTTATTTTTCTTCTGGACGAGCTTCAACTCACGGGTATAATACCAATCTCTTCTCTTGCTTTCACGAGACTGATACTAAAGTAATGGAGTCGTCCCCGAGATTGCCCCACTCTCGAGCAAACTCTATATCTTCTTTAGTAGTTTATAGAATCGTAAATCAGCTTCCATATAAGCGTATCCGAGCCTGCTTTCTTTTATTCTGCGGGCATAGAATTTCCAAGATTTTTATGACTCTGCCTCAATCTCAGCGGTCTTTTCGGAGCCATCTTTCTAAGGTAGTTCATTCTTACGAGATTGAATGAGCCCCTTTTGAGCCCTATTAATAATAAGAAGAAAATATAAGGGCACTCTTTCCTCCAGCTCTTGTCCAACGCACATTCCAAGGCTTCCTTCCCTACATATTTTAATTTTAATATGTGAGCTCTGTGACTTATGTCTTTTGTTAATTTATACGTGATTAGCTGCGCCAACAGCCAACCAACCGCGCTCTTTAAGAAAGACTGGCAAAGGATTAGTCGACTCATTGAATTCCGATATCTCGTAAAATCAGTAAGAAAAGGGTTTAGTAGGATCAAAGTCTTCTTTATGCATCAAACTTAAAGGAGGAAAGCCGGACCCATGAATACTATGCCTTAATTAGAATAAGAATTTTAGAATGGAAGGCCTTTACTTTCTTAGACAGATAGAAAGACTCTTAGCATTTCTACTCTTGCTCTCACAGGTTGTGTATGGATGAGGGAAGCTGTCAGTCCTCTCGGGAAGCGCCCCTGCTATAAAAGCATCCTCTCGTGGAGCAGCCGAGCCCTTTCTAAATATAGAAGAGAGATAGAGCATAGGCATCAAATTCATAGAATCGTAAATCAATTTATTAGACTTTTCCTAGAATCGGTCGAGCCTTACTATCAGTATCTAGAGAAGAAAGAAAACGAGCTCTCTTCGCTTAGAGGTATGCCTGTGAAGGAACCAAAACAAGACTCTTTTTTTCTCAAACGTCAAATCAAGGAATTGAAAATGCCTGTGGGCTTCGATAGCCCGAATGAGACCGTTACTAAAACTGGAAGATTTCACATGCGAAATAGAGGAATAAGCCAAGAATTTCTATGCAGGCATTATTGGCGCTACTGGTATGAAACTTGGGAGCAAGAGGCTTGTCTGCTACATGTCCACTCGCTTACTACTGGAGTATTCTCTTCATATCTTTAATTAAGTAGGGTTAGCATTCTGAAAGATAAATACACCTTTCTTTGTCTGGTTCAACTGCTAATTCAACAGGCTATCCCCCCTACTGGAAGGAAGGTCAAGTCTAGCATTATATATACGATCTATCTATGCATGTGTATATAAGGTTAAGGGCCCCCTCTGCCTTCAATCTGAGCGCACTTGCCAGAAAGATTCTCACGGGCAACAAGTACATTGGGGACCAGGTATGCCTTATTATATAGGAAATCCCCCTTATTTTGTCAAATACGAGATAACATACTTGACTTTTCACAAACGTTATCTCGCCACGGGCAAATACTTTATATGTGGGACTCCGTTTACTAATAGGGCATTCATCTAGAGGACTTCTTTCGTAAGCAGTTTGCAGTACACTCACAACATCAAACTCGCATCATCCTTTCGCCAACAGCTAATTCTGCTTTCTCTCCCTACTTGTTCTAATTCTAATATAGGCGAGCTCCTCTAGAACGTCACCTTCGTTCGTTAATTTCACCACTCAAATAGCGGGCTTTTCCCTGTATCGAAAAAGGACTCCAGTATTAGTATAAATTCTTAATATCCTCAAATAAAATAGAGGTAAAGCGAAATAGATTTTTTCTTTATAAGATAAAACTCATTTACAACAAAAAGCCGGTTCTACTCTCACTATATTCATTCCGCTCGTTCATTTCGAGCCAACCCGCTTTAAAGTAGTTTGGGCCTCTCCCCGAGTCCACATCTCTAACTATCACAGGAATTGGAAATTGCTACGTTTTTAACAACAACAACTCACTTGCTAACTCTTTCGCTGCTTTTTTTCAGAGGGCGAAGAATGGGTAACTGGTCCAGAGGAAGCAGAAAAATGAAATAACTGCATTCTACCAAAAAGGGAACCATAATCCTGCTTATAAGACTTCTAATATGTGAAATATTAGGAGAAGTTCACCCACGAAACCACAAAACCAGAGGATTTGTCCCGATCATCAATCGAGGCATCTTACACAGAGACATCCTAACTAAGCATGCAAGCGCCTCGTTAAGAACATGAATTCTTCGAGCAAGAGAATCCTTTGCCAAGCCGTGTTTGAGGACAGAAAGCCATGGAAGGCAAGCTGCGGCCGACACACTTAGAGAAAAAGAGTAACCATAAGGATAGGCCCGCCTGGTGGACAAAGCGGGTTCATATCTCCTGCCACTCTTACCGAGGGCAAAGAACACGCATCATCATGAGAAGATCAACAGCAGCATACTTGAAGAAAAGATTTATAGATAAGCTGCACTGAATTCATTTCTAATAAGTGTGTCTATCTCCATCCCCAATAGGTGGCTACGCGCTTTCTTTACCTTATTAACTCAGTCTTAGTCGAGCCCCTATGGCTCCTTTCTTTTTTTCCCTATTCTTACTTTATCTCTTTTTCTTTATGCTCGAGCAACCCAAATCGTGAAGGGTTCTAGTGGCAACAAGAGGTTCAGTGTATTGTTATCGAGGAAGAAGACTCTTCAATGAAAGACTCGATGAAGCAATGGAATGGATAGGGCCTGGGGACAGAACAAAGGTAATCCGCCTCATTCGAAGAGGTTATCGCACTATGCTATGCCTTTACTATATGGCCCAAACAAGATAAAAAGATCCAATATGTGCGCTCGGGAAAAAGGGGGAGCCAAGTACTAAACGGTATTCTGATCCTTAAGTATGTTCTTTATAGGGAGCAATCTTCTTCGTGATATCTTGAAATTAGGTTTAGAGGCGCGCCAGCCTTTTATCTCATTTTATTTTAGCCAGGGGTAGGGGTGATATGATGATACGATTCATTAAATTGACGCATGGGTCTCAATAGAGCGTAGTCCTTTATAAGAATAAGGCGGGAGAGTCATCTTACTCGAAAACTCTAGGAGGCTAGTTAAAATAAATTGAAAACAAAATATTCATTACCATCAGTGAATGAGATTAAACTATCAATCATGGGGGATCCCCGTACTCTTCTCCTATGCTATGATTCCTTTTTAAATCCAAACAATTCCTTAGCTATTGAAGAAAGCTCCCTTTTTACCAGGTTTACCAGGAATCAGAATCCAACAACGTATTGGAAAATAAAATGACTGGTAGCCCGAATCCACAGGCATTACTATATGTATATGAGGGACCACCTACCTATTAAGAAATTAAGAAAAGCAAGTCAAGGTCAAAGCAAAGGGAGTCACCACGAATCGAACGCGATATCATGACATTATATTGACATATATAAGAACAACAAAAAGAAAGCTTTTTCGAAGACAGACCATTTGCTTAAAACGTTATCCTTTAGATAGTTTTTACAGTGGGTAATTCGAAGGAACTCGGCAAACTGACCCCGTAACTTCGGGGGAAGGAGTGCTCTTTAGTCTTTTTTCATTTGAAGAGCGTCACATATAATTGAATGGGAAAAAAAAGAAAATCAATAAAGACTCTATCCTTCAGACCTCAGTTGAGCTT
Source organism: Silene undulata (assembly GCA_036897945.1). Taxonomy (NCBI): domain Eukaryota; kingdom Viridiplantae; phylum Streptophyta; class Magnoliopsida; order Caryophyllales; family Caryophyllaceae; genus Silene; species Silene undulata. The sequence continues at coordinate 54,413 of JAYMSE010000044.1, read as the reverse complement.
CTTCCAGCCGGCGTTTTTCGGACATAAAATGTTTTCCGCAAAGAACTGGACTTTTCAAGCGAAACTTTTTAATCAAACCCGTAAATTTGCGACATAATGGCATTTACCCTCAGAAATAGGAAAAAAAATGAAAAGTTTTAAAGAATCCCGCGTTTTCGCGACTGAAGTTCTTTTTCCTTAATAAACAGACTTTTTGACATGAAATTCTCAGTCAAACCAAGGATTTTCCGTTTAAACGCTTTTTCACAAGTGAATCGGCATTTTCGATTGAAAGATTTTAAAGAAAGCGGGGTTTTTTAGACATAATGTCATTTTCACTAATGATTTGGCAAAATCTGGTCTCACGTTTCAAAGAACCCGGGAATTTTCGACTTAAAATCTTGAAAATCGGGGTAACATAAAGGCAGGTTAAAGAAAAGGAAGCAAGTGCCAATATCTACTTTCGTCAAATCCAGCCGAAGAGGCCTCTAGGAAAGTATTAGGTTTTGAAGGGCGCTTGCTGATCCTTAACCTTGTTATGAGGTATCGCTGGAATGCGTTGGCTTTCATGTTACGCCAGGGAGCATGTTTTAATCCTTCCTCTTATTGCTCACAAGTGGACCTATAATACTAGCCCTAAATGTTAGGAACGGGCGCTGTTTAAGAGGGGGTCACTTACTTGAACGAAATACGTCTCCTGATTTCGCAAGGGCGGATTGGTATGAAAGAGGCGCATCACAAATGTTATCTGATTCCCACCAACATCCTCGTGCACCATGCTTTCCTGTATGTAATAAGATCGAAACAAGGATGCGAAACGCAGCCGGTTGTTAAGAATGCACCATATTATTTTCGACAAGACTCGAACTTCGACCCATTAAAGCTCGTTTTCAAATGTGAATTTTTCCACTTTCTCGGGCATTTCAATCTTCTTTTAAAGAAAGAAAAGATTCTGGTCAGATCATTCCTGAAGCTTCTAGTTTCACATAAACTAGTTGCCTGTTTACCCGGCATAGGTCCCTCCCGATAGTGGTCAAAGTCGCAAGGGGAGTTGAGTTAGGCCGTTCAGTTAGTCTCATTTCGAGCATAGTCTAATCAAGACGTCATTCTTTAATCCTCAAACCGCTAATTCAAATGATTATTCCCCTATCCTTACCGAAAAGGAAGTTATCTTGCTATATAACCCCTCTTATCAGGACAAGCACACCGCTCTCTATCCTATCTACCCTAAACTCTAGCCGCTTACTCCCCTGTAAAAGGGGATCCTCAGATATCATATAAGGGTACCTACCTTATTCTACTAGAGTAAAGTTTCCTGGTTGCTTGCTCAAAGACCCATAGGGACGGAACTTTGTCAAAGATTCTTTTGCTTAACCTAGAGAAGTGGGCGTAGGAGCTCATGTCACGGGTGGTTGATAGCTAGCACCAATCCCTTTGATTGGGCTTCAATTCCTTTACTGCTTGCGGCGTTTTGAAATCTGGGCTCGAAACGAAGCACTTGACAGGTCCTTTTACAGTTTAAATCTTTTTTAGTTATAGGAGATTGCTCCTAATCATATTAAATGTACACCCCGATTGAGACCGTTAGCAAGGGATTAAACCTTCCTTTTAGAAAAAAAAAAGTTTGGGCTTCGCGCTCCGGCAGGCTACCTTTAGGGTGTCCTTTCATGAAGCCTACGGGCACTCTCAATCTCTTGCTTTGGCGAACCAGATGCTTTCTTTCGTGAAGTCCCTTGGCTTCGTTTGGAACGTTATACCTCGAAGATGGGCCCCCAATTGTCTTGTCTGGATTTTTTTTTGAAAGTATAATGGGTTTGGCATCCTTTTTAAGTAAGTGGCCTCCTTATCCAGCTTTCTTTATGACGTACCTCGCGGACGTATCTCATCGAAGGAATCTTTTTTTTTGACACGCTTTCTTCCATGACTTCTTTAGGCTTTCTTGGAAAGGTCGTAGCTTGAGAAAAAGGTGCGTTCCAGATTTATTAAGGAAAGAGATGGTTTTAATCTTAATAGTGAAACCTCACCCCTGTATGAGGGATCATCCTCTGTTAAAGCAGCTTGCCCGTTCGCATAAATTCTAGCTTAGATCGGGACCTCTTTGATAGCACCTGCTTCTTCTGCTTTCTAAGTAATCCGCCATAGCTTTCATTCCTAACTAAAGAAAGTAGTAGGATTAGATTTGCCTTTTCCATTGGGTGCCCCATTACCGAAGCAGCTCTCCTGTTACGAAGCTGGTTAGCCCTCAAATACTCGCAATTTAATTCTAAAAAAGCAAAATTTCCGGGTTTTTACTAAATTTTTTGAGGTACCAAATGCCGCTGGTCTTAGACTGGCTCGAGTATAACGATAGAGTGAAAGAGGAGAATCTTTGAAACAGCGGGGCATAGTCTCCTTGAATTCGAGCATTATCTTTTATATTAATGTGTACTGCACAACAGGAAGAAGTTGTTCCTCGACTAGAGAGAAGAGATTTTTTTCCATTGTAGCACGTGCGTTGCTTTTTTCCCCGTGTAAAAGCTCGCATCAAATGAGATTTAGAAGATTCCATGAAATAAGATAAGCTCGAGATGAACGGGTGTAGTATACAAGCCTGCCTTTATATTGCTAAAGCAGGGAGCCAGACTTATAAGCTGGATTGTACGATTTTACACTTTTTATAAAGGGGCGCACATAGAAAAAACAATAAAACACATTCTGAGCTTCAATTGCTTACTCTGTTTCTGGACCGATGAATTGGAATTTGAAGTTGAGATTCCCGTCGTGTTAGTCCTGGACAATCAAAAGAGCTCTTCCTCCTGCTGCTGGCCTGATCAAACAAGGGAATGAGGTCGTGAAGCCAAAGACGGGCTCTGGGCTTAAGAAAAAAGAGTTAAGCCTCTATCCAACTTAAGCCACAACTTCAAAACACATGAACTCATTTAACTCACTGGCTTATATTTCATTGAGTATATCTTAAGGATCCTTGTGCCTATCACGTCCTTTTGTTAGCTGAATTTACAGAAGTTGCTCTTGCTTCATCTGGAGAACGAATAGCTTAACGTCATATTTGATGTGAAACCATGACTGCCAGTCTCAGAATAGGTCGTAGAGAAAGTTTTACTGTATACTGTGTTAGGAAGCTTTTTGTACTAAGAAGAGTGGAATAATATATGCGTATATCAAAACGTACTACTATAAAGGAGGCCTCTTTCCCGGCAAACCACCTAAAAAAGCTGTCTTACTTACTCTTGCTTGAGAAGTTTCTATCGAAGATAAAGAAAGAGCAGAAGACTCAGTAGAGTACTGGTATAAGACCGTTCCTTATAGAATATATAACTGTATATGTTTTGCACCTGTTTACAAGGACTCTGTACCCGATGCCACAAGATGATATCTATCCGCTGCAAGTGAAACGCCGGTATCCAAATGCCACTCTGTCTTATCTATGTCTCTCCCATATCCACTTAAGCTGACACTGCGAACCTGTCTCGTAACTTAGTTTATACGCCTCTTATTATTATTATCATCAATGCAATTGTCAGACTATAATATACTCGCCTACTATAGTAGCAATCACATTAGTGAATCCAAATAAGCTTTTCTGGGGCTACCTTCTTAATATCCCATTCAACCGATACCTTGGAAATAGCATCCTGGAATACGACTAGTCTTTAGTCGACTCTTGCTTTACATATGCTAAATGTTATGCTCTCCTCCACTATTGGCACAACCCGCTACTTTAATTACTTTCTAGGAATTACAGCCCAGTCAATATCTCATGAAAAAAGAAGCTCATTCATCTCGTTACTTATTGAGTAAGGGCGCTGATTAGCTTAGGGGTTATCAAGAAAGGAGCACTTTTTAAGCTTCAAAGACTTGTACATGGACAAAGGCCTTACAAGATAATATAAAGAAGTCTTTTCAACTGCATAAATGTCCAATGCCACAGGAAAGGTCTCCACTTTTTACTACTCTATATGCTTTTGCCGAATCCAAAGTACCTTCTAATGCTTACATGGTATCTGCTTTAGCTGTTGCCACGGGATCGATTTCATCAGCAAGTGCTCCATTTAGGAAGTAACCCTTAGAGGTGGGTAGGTAGATAGCCGGCTTTAGCTTCATCACTCATATAGAAGAAGAATAGTAGGCTTTATATTAATAGAAATAAGTTTTACATTACATAAGGATAAGTGTCTGCCCTTTCTAAAAAGAAAAAAAGCTTACTCGGTTGAAACTGTAAATGGGGATGCCCCTTAAAACGTAGCGTGAGATGTAACTTTAGTCACGACCGTAGCTCTCTTACTATATATATGTCTTTGTTGGCTGTCCCTATCCCTACTACTATTTTATAGTAAGGCCATTCGTTTATGAGAAAAGGTCCTTATACCAGTAATTTACGCGCCAAACATAGGGCTTTCCTCTCGTTGCCGAAAAGTGGGACTTCTTCCCTGACTACATTTTTAGAACATTAGCTTACTTCGCTTCTTTTTTTTCTATGGCTGAATTATCCGGAATTGTAAGAATTACAGATTCGTTTAGTTTTTTAAATATTCTCACTTATCTTATAAGAGCGCCAAGACAGGGTGGGACCGGAGATACAAAAAAAGAAAAGATTTTATGCTTTACTAAGCTCATCCGGAGTAGAATACCTAGTCTCATATCTCAATAGAATAAGCAAGAGGCTGGCTTGAGTAGTTAATTCATGCATTCAAATCATAGTATATAACAAAACTAACGGGGAAGAAGCTCTTTAAAAATCTTATTAGTAGTATGGAAGGTCCTGCTGGGCATTACTCTTTAGGAGAAGTTCCCGAGTTTGAGAGTTTAACTGTAGAACCTGACGTAGAAGCTAATTAAGGGATCTTACATTATATGATAAAGAAATTAGCTTGTGTGAAAGCCTTTAGCCTTGTTGTTGTGAAGTGAGTTCTAACCTTTTCCCTCCCATGCACGAGATAGTCTTCTTAATAAGATCCTGTGGAAAGATCTTAGACTGAGAAAAGAATGGGTCAATTTTCGCCTTAGATAAGAGAAAGTTACACACTAATAATGCAATGGTGGAATGGATGACTGACTCAAATGACTCCCTTTATGCAGCCTATAGGTTTTTCAAGCAAAGAGTCCAGCGTTAAACCCATGTTACGGAGAATGCTTCTAATGCGCAGTTGAATAAGGCTTTTCACCTACAAAAAATGTCCACTATCGCAGGATCCTTTTCTGATATACTACTAGAAAGATCTCTATCTGATTAAGTGAAATCCCCGGAACGAAAAGGCTATTAACGAGTTGGCTGCTCGCTTACCAAAAACGAAGCGTTTATACTAAAAAAGTAAGAATGAAATAGTACCCTTACATACTATAAAACTATAAAATATCTTAGCGCTGAAACTGCTTTCTATAGAACAGGGTCTCGCCCAGCTGTTACAATCTGGGGGACATTGCATTAGTAAGTATAAGAATAGTATATCAAGGTGCTTTGGCTATACTATCTTATCGAGACGAAGAGTAAGTGGGTCCCTGTGCGAAGGCTTACAGATCATTAGTAATTAACTAAAAGTAAAGAAGTCTCTTTGTTTGTGACTCTAACAACTATCCCAGGAACCCCTTTTTTAATTGTATAAACGCCCTAAAAGAGTTTGTTCAGTAGTTCCTTCTCTAACGGGTGAAAGCGTTGAGGGATTCCAATCCCATTGAGAGTTTTTTTATAATAAGGAGGAGTGTTTGAATATAAAGTATCCTTAATTAAAGATTTGCGCATACGCATATATATCAAGGGCATTACATCTTGACTCTTGTCAATTAAAGAGCTCTCTTTCCTGCTGTAACAGGGGATCTTTCCTTTGAAATGTAGCGGAAGTCGCCTTTCCTCGAAACTGGAACTTAAAGTCAAACAGGACTTTCCTCAGGAATGGAACTCTAATTGAACTTGTTGCTGCGCTTAGGGCTAAAGTCACTAAATGTGAATCACTATACCGCTGTAGTATTTATGTTACAAGAGTCCATCTTATATGATGTAGGCATCCGCTTCCCTTAGGAATCCTCTATGGAAATCTATAAAAAAAAAAAAATAGAAGTAAGTACACGCAAGAAAGTAAGCGCGCCTTGCGACCTTAACAAGCGGGCATTTCTGACTTACCGGACTTCAATCATTTAGAAAGCTGCCCTCGCCTTGAAGAGTTGAGCCTATAAAATATCCAGGTATTACCATACTTTTTTTGAGTGGATTTGCCGCGGTAGGCTGATATTATGAATAAGGGACAGCGCATTCATTCTGCCATACAAAGTAGTTGTAATCACAGTTATATATGTGCACTAGACCAACGGGATTTTTTTTAATGCAGAAAGGTCTGTGTGAACAGAGATAAGAAATGTATTATGCCACTTAACTTCCTTTTTATATGTTTAGCTCGCCAGCGAACTCGCTCCATTAACTTTCCTTCTATCATCGTCGGCTTCCCTTAGAACTGGCTTGCCTTCTTTCTTTCTCACGTTCTCGAAATCCACTCGGTATTGCCTTTCGAAAGAGAAATCTTACAGGCCTTACCTTGGGCGCCAAGGGAAAGTCTTTAAGACGAGAGGTTTATCCTGTCGGGAAGCTTAAGACCTATTAAGTCACATAAATGCATTAAAGCCTTATGCTATTTCATCAGGAGAGAAGTTTGCTGGCTTAGTTTCAAACGTGAATTGTCACAAAACCGTTGACACTGTTCTTAAGTTTTAAGATGACTTTCAAGAGTCTACTTAAGATAGCTTTTTAAGGACCTATGGAGAGTAAGGGCTAAGATCTTCAGTACCGAAGAAAGTAAGTCTTTTTTTGGTAAGATCACTTCTTTTCATTTCGAGACTGTTTTCGTCCTATTTCCTAACCATTCACATCCTACCTGTTTCACTGTACTTTCTTCTTGAATGCCGTATGTCGTGAGACCTATAATGTGTGACAGAGCACAAACTCTCTTTAGAAAGAAGCGGGCACGCGAACTTTCCTCCTTCTCGAGGCGAACCATAACACGAAAATGGATGAAAGATTTAAGGTAAGACTTCATGAACTAAATGGAGTTAAGGAAGGGGTGGTTGCGGGTGAATACGACAAGCAAGTAAAGTAGGCTTGCTACCTTCCCAAAGTCTATCAGGACGAAACATCGTTTACGCGCCTTTCCCGATGGTTGAGCTTCTACGCACTATCTCTTGATGGTCGAATCTTTCACAGCTTCCATGTCACATTAGGGGGCATGTTCCACTTTTTTCGTATCATCAATGTTAAGTAAAAGACTCTTGTACTATTGTCCGTGAGCAGACCTATCCTAGTGATAGAAAACCAGTTCGCGAGTCACGTAATTGGACAGGGTAATCTTTTTGCTTTTTTGTAATTGTAAGGCCCTCTTGCAGGAAGACTCACCAACTTGAAGAAGTTCTATCAACCAACTGCTAGGGCAGCTTACTCTGATGCTTCCTTTTTTATTCAAGACTTCTGTTCACATTTTCATATAGAGGGGGATAGCATACTTGAGTTAAGTACGCTTTCATATACGATTGGGCCTCTACTTTCCTGCTTCTTTACATTCTTTCACCCGCTCGTTCCAGTCTGAGCATACAAAGGGGGGGGGGTGAAATAGCAGCCATTAAAGTAATGAAAAGGGGCAGGGGCACATTCACACGCAATCTAGCAGTTGAGGATACCGCCCGTGATTCATAGATTTCCTACAAGTAAGCCTTACCTATCTTTAGCGGCATTCGAGGAGCTATCCGTAGCCGAACAGCTTAACTACCCACTCGTGTTTTAGATACGTCTGTGAAGGAATGGAGGGAGGACACTTGCTAAAAAAAAAAAAAGCTTTTTAATCGGCCGAAGCTTTAGCTGAAGTTGCTGTTAGAGATCAAGGTTCTACCTATGTTAACTGTTAACAAGAAAACCAAACAGCAGTTCAACCATATCCAGATGAAGTCGAAAAAATCCAGACTTCCAGTTGCTGCTCGTGGGTAGCCAGGTTCAACTAGCTAGCTTGTCTATTATATAAATTCGTTTAATTGATCCCACAATTTTGATACGGAATAGTAGTTTGGACTAGCTTCTAGCTTAAGGTGAGGGGTCGTGTTTCAAGTGACTATAAACGGCTACTATTTGGGGTGGGTTTGATTTACGACAAAGGGACTAAAGAATTGTTGTTAAATTGTCGCAACAAATAGATAAATCAAATTTCAAAGGGTTTGGTTTTGGCTCTATGGATAAATGCATTGACAGATGGCTTTGCTCCCGGCTCAGAAAGAAGTCCCAGTTCGAAGTAAGCTTGCATGTTTTGTGCGAGAGGATAAAGTAAAGTAGGGGAGTTCGAGATTAACTGAATTGTTTCGATCAGTTCATTTTCTAAGTAAGATGAATGCAGGCTAGCCCGAACGCTCTCGGCAAAGAAAGATGCAACGGAAGTCGCTTTTTTGTTAAACTTCCTTTCGTCTTACCAGACAACCAGCTCTTGTCTCTCGCTCTAGAGGAAAGAGTGGAAAGGCTATTCTCGTTATATATAGAAGAAGAAGACCCCCCTGCATGTCATAAAAGTTTAGTATAGGATGGCGTTTGAAATACCCCTGCTCGGGATGACTCAATCAAATATTTTTTCTTCTTTTAAAGATTAAAAGCCAGTTAGCGGGGTCAGCTCCGGAGTAGGCTCAGAAACCAAGAGCTTTAGAAGTTTTTTTCAGAGAAGCCAACTCTCCAGGGAGGCAGAGAACGACATAGAAAAAAAGGAGGTGCTATCATCAAGCTCAGAGATCCTTAGTTTCACTAAGTAGTGTTCTAAGGTCTAAGTGAGAAGTAATGCAGTTTTTCTTATTCTTTTTAAGTAGTTTAGTAATTAAGAGATGCAGAATAATAACAACTCATATCATATGTCGTAGACATAGTCTATTTTTTATAAGTAGAGATAATAACATAAGGCGAATAAGTGCTGTAAGACGAAGTGCGAACAAGCAAGGAGCTGGGAGTGGGTCTTTTATCATATAATTCGAACATAAAATTAATATTAAGAGGGTGTACGGACGACGCCTCTTTTAGACCTATAAGGGCAATAGGCAATAAAGACATATTAAATAAACAGCTAAGGTAAATAGGCTCACCGAAAGCCGGGTAAATGGCCCTCTTGTAATTAAATTAATTCCTCGTAATTGAATGTTATAAGATTATTTATAAAATTGAATGCTTAGTCAGAAAAGAATACCTTTAACACACTTGTTGAGTGACTGAAAAGAGGGAACTCCTGAGGAAGCTTTACCTATAAGCCCACTAGTCTTATTATAGCGCCCCAGCCGTTGTAAACATCTTATAATGCTACTCTATCTCCGACAAAGTCTTGATTGAACTGAAGAGGTAGTCTTTAAGTAGGCGGATTACACAGTTGTTTAACAATAAAGGTAAGAAGCTACTCATGCCCTTGAATTTCCAGAACAAGAAATAAAAGACCTATAAGAAGCCATTCTAACTAGAGCTACTACTAGAGCAGGATAATCCGATATAAAAGAGTTTCCCTGAATCCGCTGGCTGACGGATATACTGTGAAATAAGAATTAGAACAGAGTACTTCTTGCGCGTAGTAGTATAGGGGAGATCCTCCTTTTTTACTTTTTAATAAGTTCCTTTAGCTGAACAAAAAGAAGAACTTGCTGGCGAATAAGGAAATTCTAAAGCTACTACACAATACAAGGTAAAGACGCCCATTTTAGGCCCAGAATGCAAGAGTGCAATTACAACAGGAGAAAAAGTAGTCCGAAGCAAGGGTTGTCATGGAAGAAGACTCGAATCTATTTAATGAATCCGGAATCTGGCTGTGGTTCCCAACTTAATTTTTTATAATAAGAGTAATCTTTCTCGGAGAAGGGAATATGGATATAGGCGAAGGTCTGTCTAATTGAATTTAACCATTTATGGACGCTGTTTTCTATAAGGGCGATAGCCACTCACATCACAACTAAACCCGTCTTCCATGAAATTCCGGAGCTCGGCCTTAAAGGAAAGCAAGAAAAAAAAGAAGAGACTACCACGGAAGAAAGATCTTGCACTAGCTGTTCCCTTACTGTAAAGTTGTAAAGTGTAAAGTAAAGTGCTTTCCCCGACAACATCCTTTGCGAGGAAGTGAAGCTGCAGATGAAGCGGGTGTAATCGGAAATAAATGCTCCTTCGACCGAAGGTGGAATCAATGCTAACGAACAAGCTGGAACAGAAGATGTAACAGAAGTAAAGCTTTAGCTGATGACACAAATGAAGCCTATGCATGCACATGCAGCTGATGGTGATGATGCGAAGGTAATAATTTTTGTTGAAAAGCAGGGTCAGCTATGATGCAATGGGACAAGCACCTTAAATGCGTTTTGTTAAGCCTCAAGCGCCCTTACTGAACTGACGAAAGAAGCTTACTTGGTTTTTTTCCGAAACTGCGCCAGCAAGGCTCTTTTGAAAAGAACGGACGGAAGGTATGCCAAAGACTTGGCCGTTGATGAAGAGAGCAGCTTGCTGTTCCTCGTCCCAAGATGACATGTAAGCGATCCTATCTGAATAGGAAGAAAAGTGTTTACAGCGTCTCTTTCTAACCACAGAAAAGTCTGATTTCAATACTCCGAGGAAGCCTTTCGTTGGTCACGGATGGCTATTCAATTCCTTTACTTGCCTTTTATGCCCGTATTGAAACCTAACATCTGATTTGATCAATTTCTTAGTAAAAAGCAATTTCTACCTAATTAAGGGTGGGATATTGATTTATTGGAATTTCTCGCCAACCTGCTTGCTCGTAGATACCTTTTTACGCCAATTTACCTACCATTCTCGTTCTTTTTGGCTGCGAATAATGATGCTTGGTTGTATCCACTCGTACAAGTTCTATCTCTAATAAGAGCGGTAGGGGGGGCACTCCATATATCTTTCTATGAGAGACTTCAGTTCTTTATCCCATATGGTATGACCTCACTTTCCAGGATGAAATATCATTAGCGAATCGAGTTGGTGTTCAATTTTTATGGGGCAGCTGGGCAGGCTTTTGCCAAGCTTTGTCCTGAGTTTAGCCCGCTTTCATTGCTATTTGCGTTTCTTCGGCCCCCAAAAGCTCGTTCTTCTTTTGGATTCTTATTCGTAATCAGCTGTAGCTGACGCTTTCTGCTTAAATTAAATTTGGTTTAGGCGCCCTTCCTCTAATGTAATGTAAAGATCGTCCCATTATGATTCGTGAAAGAGCTTCCATTAAGACATTTAGTATTCAAATACTCAAAATTAATTTCTTATAAACAAGAGGGATCCTCACGCATTAAAGGCTTTTTGACCAAAGCCCATACCCGATGAAACATCCGTAACTGTCGTTCCCAGCTGTTACAAATACGTATTTGGCGGTTTTATAGTGGTCTCAGGATCTCAAAATGAAGCTTGCGGGCAGTACAACACCTCGAGTTATTGAAAATATTTTTGTTGGTTTGGGCCTCCTTCCTCTGCTTTCTTCACAAACGTACCTAGGCGACGAGATAAAGAAGTCAGCTTGCGTAGTCGGGAGTGGGCTAGCTCCCCCTTTGTCACATATGAACGAAGCTCACAAAGAAAGTTGCGATATGCAAGGGGTCCCCTTTTAGTTGAATTCATACCCCGGAAACTCGCTGAATGAGAAAGTCTAGTCGACTTTTTAGTCCTATTGCGCCAGGATATTTGGGCGGACGTTAAGGTATATGGCGCGTAAGCTGTTACAAAATATATTTCAGAAGCGGAGGAGGCTCGAGCACTATAGAGAAGAGCTTTACGTGGTTTAAAACGACGTCATGGGACGCAAGCTCCTATTATATGCACTAAGCTCGTGATCCTAGCCTTCGACTCTAAGGGGGGCAGGCTTGAGTTGAGGCTTTTGTACCAGCAAAAAGGGAAATGCAGAAGAGGGTGGATTGTCTCCGATAGTGCTGCATATCTTCGACGCGCAAAATCCGCGTTGGTCAAGTTAAGTATTGGCGGGGTATCATATTCAAGTCTTCAGTTATGTTGTTATATGCATTGTCCCAAAAAATCTATTGTACCTAATTCCCGACCTTGTCTCAGTCTAGTCACCGACCTTGGCTTGACACCCCGGAAGCAGAAAGAAAAGTAAAGGGGCGTATTCATGATGAAACAGAAGCTTTAGCTGATCATGTAAAGACGGGTAGTATATATAGCAAGATTGTTTCAGTCTATATATCTCTTTATCTAATTGGGTACCTTTACAGTAACTCTACCTAAGTCTTTAGTTTCAAGAAAAGACGATCAAGTTCAAGACAAGCAAGACACCTGGGCCAAGGTAAAAACATCTACTGATGATGAACCGCCTATTCCGCATGATGGACATTTCCGAAAGAAAAAAAAAGTCAGACTTCTTATATGCCTTATTTAAACGGGGGGGATTTATAAAATAGCTAATCTTGGTAGCTGAGTTAGCAAGAAAATAGCGAAGTCTACGGAAGGAGCTACTCGTCTTGCAACAATAAAGAAATAAACGATCCTAATCTATGAAGTGTACTAGCCCAGGACACGACTATCCCATACTATGCTAGTGCCATTGTCAAACTCTTCCCTTCTAGCACTGCCTTTTATCTTCTTTTTGGCTAGAAAGTTATCCTTTCCTTCTTTACTTTTAGTTAGATTTTCGACGTTAACAATGTATCCTTTATTGCTGTTCAAATGACGCGCATCACCACTATAAAATAGCAGTGCCTCGTGCACAAAAGGATTCTACTTACTAATCTCTTATCTTATAAGGCCTCACTTTCTCGCTCTAGTTGTTGAATTAATAGATTTCGAGCTTAAACCCGAATTCGGAGGATAACCAAACTTTATTTTTATAAGAAGATGCCGTTCGAGCCAACCAAGCCTTTGAACTAACCAACCCTACCCTTTCTCTTTTTCATCCACGGACCTTAGCTTAGGAAGAGGGTTTCGAAAGTAGAGTATGATGGCAGTTGGGTACCTATGCCCCTACCGTCGTCTAGCGGTTCAGGACATATCTCTTTCAAGGGGGCTGCGGGGATTTGACTTTCCCTGGGATTGATTGACTGACTGGATCCTTAGAGTTCTCGTCTTCTTAGTTTAGGATTTCTAACCACGGGTCCTCTTTCAGGAGCATTGTGAGTGGAAAGGCCATTCGCCAGCAGAATCCTTGAGAAAATTCAAAAACAATCTCACGCAGCATTTCTAAACCCAGGTCGAAAAAACTTCTTCTACTGGTTACAAGAGAGACCCTGAATCCCCAAAAAGAGATTGACTTCCCTCTTTCCAGACAAAGAAGCAAGCCTCTATTTCACCATTCAGAGAAGGATAATGACAAGAATACTACACTTTAGCGGATGATGAAGCCACAGTTGAGGAAGCAGCTTTAGCGAATGATGGAACGAAAGGTTCGAGAGGTGGGATCTCTAAGTCGTCTCATTTTATAGAAAATTCATTATCGGAATAGTAACTTTCCGCCATGGCGGGGTAAGAAAGTTCAAATGAAATGTCATCTTTTCCTGATCTTGCAATAGACTTGGAATACGTCCGAAAGAATCCGAGTTGGGCGTAGCCATTTCATTATGATATTTTTATTTAATTAATTAAGACCGATATTGAGGTAGAAGCGTACCCTCTTCCGTCGGCCAGGGAAAGGCGAACCCATACTCAATAACATTATAATAAATCAAATGAGAATCTAATCTTAAACAAATATCTTAGCTCACACACCGTTCCACCCGAGCAAAGAGAAAGCCTTTTCTAAGGCACAGCTCTTACGGGCAGGCAAAAACATAAGAACGAATTATATGAAATAAGGTAATGAACTGGCCTAGTACACCCGAAGGGAAAGCCAAGCCGATGCCCAGTTAATCTAAAAAAGACGTGTGCTCCTATAGAGTAAGGGGTACTTCGACGCATTCCGTGGTCAAGTACGATCATTAAATCTTCTACAAGGGTCATTAAAAAAAAAAAAGGCGAGCCTAGTCATTCAAAGAGGGCAGGAAGCCATCAATCGGTCCGTTCACCCAATCAAGAGGAGTCTTCTTCATTCACTAGCTAGCCTGGGGTGGGGAAGTAGTGCCATCGCTTACGGATATGGCATTACTTTATAAAGGATTAATACGTTAACAGCCAACTCTGTCTTCAAGATAGATACCATAGCGAATCATTCAAGGGCAGCAGGTACTATCTAAGGCAAAGCGCATTCTTCTTATCTTCATTCTGATTGTCCCGGTCGTCGCCTTTGGAAGAGTACTTTTCCCGAACAAGGCATGAGAATTCGAAGACAGAGAAAAGGAATCCATAGTTGGGGCACGAGATGTGATTGAAGTCCTTCACTCAAGAGGCTCGGCTACCACTTCAAAAACCGGATAAAGGCTAAGTAGAGCAAGCAAGATCTCCAGTTGCTAGTGATGGGAGCACTGGTACCGCCCGCCCTTCTTTGTCTATTAAAAAAGGTTGGACTCAGTCCAATTCTCCTCAAAAAGACATAGAATGCAAAGTCATGGCTTTATCCATTACTCCTTGTAAAATATATTTAGTTAACAGGATGGCTTCTAGAAGTATCCAGAAGTAAGTGAAATTAAAAAAGCTAGGATAATTCGGGGAAAGAAGAATGCACGTTCGAAGATTCTTTTGGATGCATTTCTCGCTAAAATAAAGAATGAGAAAAATCTTGATCTTCTGTCTTCATCCTCAAACTGCTCGGTAAACATGGTTCACACCCTTCTCTTCAGGGCAAGTTAAATGTAGTAGAGTGCTATGAGTCGTTTTTTTCTTTTTTTTTTTTTTCAAAGCTCTCTCTCATCTCCTGGGTTCTCTAATCAAAGTCGAAAGCGCGCAAGGTAAAAAAGCATACTTTGATCTCAGTCTAAAGTCAAGCTCTAACGAAAGCACAGGTGCTATGATTAGAAAAGTTTAGGTGTCAGGATCAAGCAAGGGCAATGGAACGATGGGAAACCCAGGCACATGACCCCACTGTTCTCAAACGACATGGTCTTCCTAAATCCATTGTATCTGATAAAAAGTCAAAGTTCAGGAGGTATTTATGGAGGACCTTGTGGAAGCTACTGAGAATGAGACTTTTGTTTAGCACTTCTTATCATCATTAAATTATTAAACTAATGTATAAAGATAATTAACTAAGAAGAGACTGAGAAAGATAAAAAGATGCACAGTTGCTAAATCATTGAAGGCTTGGGATCTTTGGCACGATCATGCTGAGTAAGAGGTGTTTGCTGATGGCTTTGCGCTTTCCTTTTACTAAGATAAGTAGTGGAGTGGCCTGTTACGCGGACTCATTAGAATGTTCCAATTTAATGTGGGTTGGTAAACTGGGATCTAAATAAAGCTAAATTGAAATTGATTCGAACTGACGCTCTATCTATAAATAAGTTATTTTCGAGATGTCTAAGAGATAAGGTCGGAATTTGGTTGGGCAAAGGCCTCCTACCTCTATTGGGTTATTAGGTTTCTTAGCCGAAGCCGCCTTCTAATAGAATTATATATTATATAATAGTGAGGGTACGGGCTTCTCAAAAAGAAAAATTATTGTCGAGGCGAGCATTAGAACAAGCAGGGTGTGATAAGAAAGCTTGCTTAAAAGAAGGGTTTACGCAAGAGATTGCCTTTTAATTGACATTAAACTCCGCTTTTGATTTTGTGTTTCTATTTGTTACAACGGACTTATAGACGATTACGTCATGTATCAATTGCAACTGAAGCTGCTGTAATTTTATATGTATATGCAATTGGTTAAAACAACCGGTGCTTGTTTCGCAGTCGGGGGAAAGAGCATCTATCAGACCAAGACCTCCCAGACGAAGCAGTTGCTTTGGAAGCATAAGATCTTGTTTAGGAGGGTTCGTCCAGAGTTTTAGCATTTTTTCCAAAACAGTAGACTGGCATCCTAAGGCTGAGGTATCCGGGTAAGCTGTAAAACTCTTCCTCTTGTCAGGGTAGAATTAAGGGTTTCGTTTTAAGAGCCCCAAAGCGAGGGAAGTTTTCTTCGTCGAAATACAATAGAAGTGTGAAGTTCTTATTCTTAACCTTAGACTCATGATCCTGATGAATCAGATCCTGCTAGAGAGGGAAGTTCACATCTATAACAAGAGCCCAAGTAACAAAAGGGACCGGCGAGCTATTCATAACGAGCGATAATTAATCAGTACTTGTTAGAAGTATTGAAAGAAGAAAGGTAAGTAGCTGCTGCACTAGAATATAGTTCCTCTGTTTCGAGATAAGACTCTTTCTTTTCTTTTAGCTTTTTTATAGATATTTAAATTTATGTTTTTACTGATATTTATGCTAAAGTTGATTCAAATATTCGAGTAATTAATTCATCCTCTGACTCACGAAATAGTAATAATGAAAGGGAGCATGCTCCTGGCGGATCTATTGTTCTATTCCAAAGTAAAACGATCAAGCAAAGTAGCGCACTTAGAAGTTTCTAATTGTGCTTCTTCCGGAGTAACTATTAAATAGACAAGTAACGATTAATTACATATTAATTAATACAAGGGGCGGTTTGGCTTAACATAAACACTCGTCAAATAAATTTAATCATATAAAAAATAAAAGCTACCTGTCATTCGACGATTTCTCATTAGCATTTACCACTAAACATCATCAGGATCAGCTCAAGCTACAATTGCATCTTCAACACCCACGTCCTCTTCGTCCGAAAAGTCCGATACCTCAGGAAAAAATTCTTATATTCTGTCGGCTACCTGGCGGAGATGAGCCGGATTCTCTTTCTTTATATGCCATTCGGTTATTTTGGAGCTAAATGGGAAGAAGCAAAGCCCCAGCGGAGCAGTGCCTTAATTTATCATCATGCGATCCAAGTACCCGGGGCAAGGGCCCCCCTTTCGATGAATCTCTGTCAGCGGACTCAACGGTAGCTGCCTCTTTTAGAAGATGCTTTTCTTTCCTTATAGGCTCAGGTGGAATCGTCCTATCTGTATAATAAGACTCGCCCCGAGTCCTCTTAGAGTAGGCAAGTAAGTTTAGAAAACCCACTCATATAAAGCGAGATTAAGGAGCCTTGTTCGAATTTGATGGGAGAGATGGGATAGCAGCAGCCCTTAGCGAAGCATGTTCTCCACACTTTTATAGGAAAAGGTATCACCATTGGAACTAAATTCCCACACTTGTTGCATAGTCTTATCATTTAAGTGCTTGTCCGGGTTAACTCTCTGCTTTTAGGCTTGGAATGCAGGTGGTTGGGCAGAAGGCCATGGAATGATAAAAGTTTGGCAATAACGTAACGTAGCGTGAGAGGGGCTGGCTCTATCTACTTGACTAAAGAGGAAAGGATTAAGAAAGACGCTACGCCCTGGTCTTACGAGTTCCGACGAAGATACCTGGTTCTAAGCGCTTGCATACCAACTACTCCCTGTGCTTGTGTTCGATTAAAAGAAAAGTCTCTTTGCTGCCGGTTTACGTTTGAATGCTCTAACCCGGCTTTTTTTCGATAAGAGAAAATAAAAGGTTTTATGATAAATCAAGTAATGTCGTAAGAGAAGTAGTGCACGTTGTATAAGCGCTCCTTTTGCTGTAGTTTGGCATCCTTTGAAACTTAGCATAAATATCGTACGAAGAAGAAGAAATTAGCAGGTTGCATTACAAGTCTAATGTAAATGTGTAAATGAGTCAAGCAAGTCTAATAAAAGACTGCCACTTCTGGGAGTGCCAAACGCCCTAAGCTGTCACGTAAAGCAAAGACTAATATAGTAGTTTATGAAACTAAAATAAAGAAAAGGTTGGTACTACACTACTATAATATGCCAGGTCGACTTTTTAACCATTAACTATATACTACTGAAGGAATTTTATTGTCTGCCCTTTAGAGGTATGCTACTACTACTACTAGTGCCTCGACCCCTATAGTAATGGCGGAGTAAGGCGTGCAAGAGAAGCTATACGTTGTAGACATAAACTACTAAGTTTATAGCACATTACCTTCTCCAGAGCAAGGAGACTCTTAGTTATAATTAAACAATTAATTAAATATAGTAATAGTAGGAGACAGATTCTCTTACTATTCAGACTAGTAGAGCATTACATTCTTATCTATATTATATTTTCTGATACGCGTAAAAGCCAAATCAAATGGGCGTCTAATGTAATTAATGGACTGCGCTTGCCCCTCAAATTACTCTTTTTTTTCAAAGGGTTTCTCACTAACTGCTTTCCATACTAATAGTATAAACAGAAGCACTGGCTGTTGAGCCGATACCTGAGGCGCCGCCCTATACCGGCTAGATTTTTTATAATGAAATCGATCTACTAAAGTTAAATGGTTTGTGCTCGCACGAACAAGACAAGAAAGGAAAGAGCTTTCGTCCCTTTATTTCTCAGTTGACGACGAGACATCGCTGCTCCGAAACCAATATCTTTTTGAGGGGCCAATAACAGCACTTGCTCAAGTTTAGTAAAAGCCAGTTTTTTCTGACATAATGCCTCTTCCGATTGATAGAGCCTCGTCCAGACCGAGAAAAATTAGACTAAAAATGCTAAAATTTTTAATATTATAATATATATATATTATAAAAAAAGCTAAGGAATTGGAGAAGGTTGCCTTCATTCTCGCTGACAAGCGGTCAGACTTTCCTTTCTTCGATCAGTCTGAATTTAAAATGGCTAAGGCATTGTCTTTTCTTTACTACAATTCTTTTTAATCATAAAGCAGGAATTCCAGCAAGGCCGAGCTTCTAAAAAGGCTGTTCTTCGAAAACCCCAAATGCCTTGAAAAAAGCCGCTCCTTGGGTACGCCTATATACATGTAGAAGATTACTTGACCAACGATCAAACCTCTGCTTGCGGAATGAAGTGAGGGTAGGTTCCGCCTGTCCAAGAAAAGTTTAGCTTTGGATATTAATAGTGGAATCGTCCCTCTGGCTCTATCATTAGCATTGGCGAAAGCTAAAGCTGTTTCTGAATAGGCACCTTTTCTACCTGTGATCGGAGGAAGATCTTTGATTCCAGTGGTTTTTCTTTTTTTCTTTCTCCATGGGCTGCATAATCCCTCAACTTGACGAACCCTCCAGAAGTATCCTCTCTTTCTCTATTCTTTGAAACATGGCACTTGAAAATGCCATTTTAGATCAAATGACGCAAAAATAGCGTTACTAGTTGTTAGAATGCTTCGAGCGAAAGTATGTATCGAACGTGCGTAGATACGAGCGAGAGTATAAAAGGCGGGCTCTTTGTTAAGTAACTCTCCCCTGAAGTTGTAGAAAAGTGTGTGTGAGATTGTGGCCCACCTGAGTAGGACACGAAGGGCTTTGCCCTCAACAATATCCGCGGGAATGGGCATATGGAGCGGACTCTTGCGGATGAATATACCTCCGGAAGGGATATAGCAGCACTATTTAGAATAGATTTACAGTCTTTTTTCTTATATAGAATTTAAAAAGGAGACTGCAGATTTCATGTAGAGAGAGGCTAGCTTTCTCGAGCTAAATACGTTTCCTGCCGGCTTGCTCAAGGTCAGGTTGGTGCGAAAGAAAGGTTAGAACGTATGCTATGGGTGAAGGATATGTTTTTCGGGGGGCTGGTAAGACAATCCAAATCACACGTCACCGGTTAAAAACTTAATTTCATAATTGAAGATCGGAACTAGCCTTCCTTAGTTTGAGAAAAAAAATTCCCTTCGCCGATGGTTCCACAAAACAGCACTGTAGTCAGTCAATAAGCGATTATATCTGAATACGCAGAAAAGTTTTCATGACCTCTCCTTTTTTCTAAATTAACTAAAGGAATCGGGATAACATACCTCGACGAAGGTCTTAATGTATTCAAGTAGCTTTGGCTTCTACTGAATATCTCTTCTTTGTCCTTGATAAAGAGTTTTGTTATGACTTAGACTCTCTGGGGGCTTCCTCCGCTAGCGTCTCATCTTTAGTAGGCTCGGTTGCATGCACATGGAGTTAGCTCATGTGTCAATTAATGCTTGCCATCCTTTAGTTACTTTAACGGCTAAGTACAGGGTGGTTGATCATGAGGCTGCTTCTTTTGTTTGATGCACTTGGTATAGTGATAGTGGGTTTGTGTTCCTCCCTCATCACCCCCCTTTTGTCTCCATTAGCATCAGCCGCAGCTGCTCCTGAATTGGTGTCTTTTCCAGCTACTGCTCGGGGATAGGAGGGAACCGCCTATCTATAGGTTCTATAGGTTATCCATCTCTCTCCAATTGATTCTCGCCAAACTTTAGTCATCAGTCAGAGGTACTTCTTTGATTGGTTCGTGGGATCAATTGCTTGCGAAAAGGTTGACAAAAGCCGGCTACTCAAGTGCTTTTTGTCGATTTGACAACGAATTCCCTATCATATGAAGTTCTTTTTTTTGCGGGATCCTTTTAGAGCTACTTCCTACAAGCCCCCCTGTGGAAGACACTCAAAGTGTCGATCTGGAGGAGGCTCGCTTTTAATTAAAAAGAAGTAAAGTAAGGAGCGGTTATCCGTGGGTCGAGTGTCTTTTGGATGGAGCGCAGCTAAATCCCCCGCTTTGTCGATTCCTAATTCTCAATCCTAATTCTATCAAAAGAGCTTTTCAGAGTAAAGATACGGGTCAAGGCGAAAAAAGCCTATATCCACACCGGTCTGGTCCGAATTCCTATTAAAATTTTAAATTATTCGCTTTATGAGAATTCTTATAGAATTGATGAAATGAGTTAGGAGAATTTCTATCTTAAAGCAGAAAGTATACACCTACTTTTTGTGAAAGATTTCCAATGTTTAATCGAGAAACCTAGATTAATAGGCCAGTCCACACACCTGGTCTTGAAAACAGCTCCTCACTTATTATTCTTCACTTAGGCTCGTTTGCGTTAGAAAGTCGCTTGCTGTTCTGGGCTCGATTTTTTGCACCAAAGCCAACAGCGCTTCTTCCTCATGTACTAAACCTCCATTATATGCCTCAATCTGAGTCCTCATGAAATTTAAATAGAGTAATGGAGGGCCCCTATTCGTGAAGGATAATCCCTTTACACGTAAGTAAACGGTATAGTCTTAAGGCATATTTGTTACGAAAGTTCTAGTGCTTAGGGGTGAGGTTCCATTTGTTGTGGAGAGATTCTCTGGGGTCCTTTGTAAAGGGGTCAAAGGCTCATCCCGAACAAACGGCTCCCCCAATTTATGTGACTGACTACGCTAACAAGTTAACTCAGGCAAGCAAGGGCACTAAAACCACTTCAATTTAATTTTCCTATCTTTTGGCTATCTTTTTGTCCTAAATCCGCTTTGGTTGGTTATGACTTAGAGCACTGTACTTCATTTCCCGGAATGCGCTAGAATGCACCTCAGTAAAAGAGTTTTTTCAGGTCGAAATACAGCCTGTGATCTATGGATCCCCGATCAGTAAGGTAAAAATTATTTTCTGTTCTACGCGCTCGTTCCGTTATAATCATATGCAAAAGCAGGGCAATAAAAAAAAAGCTTTCTTCCAGTAACGTTAGTTCAAGAGCCTAGCTTAAAAGGTATTCTATTCTACTAGCTTCAGCTGGGTCAGAAAAAGAGCAAAACTATAAGATTTTTTATTATAATAGGAGCGCGAGGTTAGATGACATCTAACTGCGAAACGAGAACTCAATATTAGAGTCAGAGCTTTCGACGTTACAAAGTTTGGTACCGCTTATTTCTTTGATTCTCTTTTTTCTTCCTCCCCTACCTCTGCCCTTACGCCAGCAAGTGAGCTAAGGCAAGCAAGTAGCCAAGTGCACCTGTCTCTTTGAATGACCCGGATGATTACTATAGTACTAATATAATATTGAATGAGCGGAATGAAGATTAGTAGGGCGCAAGCGCCCCCTTCCCTCGCCTATATTCGATCGTTTCACTCTATTCTTGTCTTTTAAAGATACGGGGCACAGGTTTCCTAAATAGCTGTTGGAAGAAAATTCTTTTTTTCTCATACAAAGCCGGCGGTTGGGCAGTAAGCTATAGGTATGTGAGTTCTTGTTTAGGGGCTTAAACTTATACTTAATAGGTATGGGGTTTTTCCTGGGACGGAAATTCTGCAACTGCCCGTCCACCCTGCCCGCCTTTTCTTATTCTTACTCAATTTTAAGCCGCCAAAGCATGTGCTCGAGTAAAGTCCTTACTCACAGCTCATAATCAGAAAGAGAGAATGTAAAGAGAATGAAACCTTGGCCTTCGCTTAGTCCCGATCGGGGGTTTAGGAAGAATAAACTGCTTCTGACTTTAACATATTAACATTAAACGAAGAAGGAGTGAAGGAAGGTAGGATTAGGTTCCAAGGAAAGGCCGAATTGACGATACGAAACTTGTTTCTTAGCCCGCATCAGCAAAAGCTGCAACTGAATCTGGATGCTCTGTAAATGCGTTAACTTACTCCTGCTCTGGATCTATAAAGGGTTGGATCGAGTCTGCGCTAACGCCTCTTCTCTCCCGGCCCTCATAGACACCCTATAGTTGTACCCGATTGTCCATTGGATTACAAGTCAGATTAATGGTCTATCTTTCCCATTCCTTCAACTCCGAAAAAACATCAACAGTTGCATCGACTTTGTCGTCGACGTCATCTGAGACTGATTCTCCCAATTCCCTTTTCTTGTATCTTGTGAACACCCGCGAGAAAGCTTGCTTACAGCCTCTTCGATCTTATACGATAGATCTCAAGAGCGTTATAGGATTCTGAACCTCTTTGAACGATGCCCGGGAATAACTTCTACGCCGGATATCCGCTTTGTTGTTCACGGCGGGGAATACGCGGGGCATTCCACCTGTTCGCTAATGACAGATTCAAAAATCCTAACCTAAATGAATAGATTAACTATCTTAGTCGGTCCACCCAGCAAGGTCTTCGTTCAAATAGGACTACTCCTTAACCAACCGCATTCCGCTTTAACAGGACTCTCCTCAAAGCCTATGTAATACATATATAAGACACTGGGGGGGTCATCTACCTAAACTAAATTTCCTTTGTCGTTGCCCAAGCTCATTTTTTTCATGACTGATCAGACACACTATCCTACCTAAAATCTAAGATTTCAGGGGATTAGTTCAATACAAAGTAAAGAAGTCCGTAGCTACTGCTCGCTGAACCATTACTTCTCTTAACCTCCTTGTTACATCCGCTCTAGGACTTCGGATACTTTGCGCGCTCTTCCATCGACCACTATTCTTTGACTTCTGCTGCAGCCTTGGCGAAAGCTGCGTCCGGATTGTCATCAATTCTTTCTTCTATTGCATCTGCCGCTTCTTCTCCCCGATCTTCCTCGCAATCGTGCTCAGATATCTTTTCTTCTTTTTTTGTGGAGAAGCTCTCTTTCACATTTAAATGTCCTTTTTAATTATAAGGGCCTATTCGGATCAGAGGAAGAAAGCCAAGCCCGTTCCTCTCTTCTGAGCCAGGAGAGTCGTCTCGACCCTAACCTAACTTGCAAAGCTAATCCCCTTAAATTACCAATAAGGCGAACTTAACCTAAGGGAATCAAATGCACCTGTTTTTTTCCGTATGCCAGCGCTGACATACCATATTCTACTCGAATCTTGTTCGAAGAGCATGCCTTTTGTTTGAAGCAACGAGCGAGAACGAGGCTTGATGGTAATCATCCACTAGAGCTAGTAAGCTTTTCCCCCCTTGTCTTTTTTCATTTCCTTTTGGAAAGAAATTCTATGAGACCCATTCCCATAATTTAGTAAAAATCCTTTGCTATTGATAATCCCCTTGTTAGGGGTTAGGACTTAAAACAACTCAAATGTGAGTAAGCTAAGAAAGAACTAAGTCGAATAAAGCTTTGCTAAGATTGATCCCCACTTAGTGGTTTAGTTTCAGATGATATAGAATGTGCTTTGAAAACAAGTTGTAGGCAGTAAGAATTCCTTTCATAATGCCCCCTATAAAGTTTTTTATTGCACAAAAACGTCTACTGAAGTAGTTTAGCGCATACAGTAGGTTAGGAGCAATACGCTCCGGGGAATCCGAAAGCAGGCTCGACTGAGAAAGATAGGAACAAAGCAAAACCCTTACTTTATTTAGAATGAGTAAACTTTACATGATACTACTACTCTATCGGTACACATCTTCTAAATTTTATAAGATTACGTTCTAAAGTTAGGATCGGTGGGACCTTTTCCTGAAAAAAAAAAAGGAAGAAGCTGGGTAGGCTGGCTACTAAGGAAGTTCATTTCTCGAAATTAGTGAAATTGCGGGAGTGGAGTTTACGAGACAGCTTTGTTAGCGGACGAATAAATTTAATTAAAATAAGGACGGATAGGATGTTGACGTGCAGGGGAGAGCCGGTTGTTAGCGAGTGAAGGACCGAGACTCGAGCATTGGGATACGAAACTAGTTGGCTGTTCTTGTGAATAAAAAAAAAATCCTCCAAGACCGTGCTGGTATTTTTCCCACAGAATGAGCTTGAGTATGGTTCCTTTTTGATATGATTGGAACCTACTATGAGTTTTAAAATTTGAATCATCCATTTCGCTCGCTTGGTGGTAAAGTGGCAGGTGGTCAAAACTTTGGCCTGGCTGACTACGCTTGGGTTGTATTCTCCTAATATAATATAGAATAGAAAAGTCTACTTTTCACATTGTGAGAGGAAAGGGGAAGGTGCAACGAAAGTAATCCCGGTTGTCGGTGATGAAGACGCAGTTGCTGTTGTTGAAACTGTTGATGATCATGTAAACAGAGATCCCACTTATTAATTATATAGTTAAATCTTGATTTTTATGTAAAGAGGCTTGCTTTTACAGGTAGAGTTGGACACAAGATTATTGGCCTGACTTCCGCTTCAATTGATACGCCTGCTGTTACGCCTGGACCACCAGATGGACCATTCAACCTCATCATGATCATGCTCCCTTCATCTCCCGGGCGAAAGTATATAGGAAATATGTAAGCAAGCGAACGCCTCCGTTATATTATTATTATTACAAGTTGGCTTCTTTAATAGGGCTCGATTTTACGGATTACGGAAGGTCGGGGATATAGAAAGCACGTTCGCATGTCAGAGATGACAGATTTCTAACGTTTCCTTTTGAGCCACGATCAAGGATTTCTTTTGATTTTACTCTATATGATGAAATGGGAAGCTTTAATTTATTTAATATATTCGCATAAAGCAAAAGCCTTTCATCAGTTTTGATATCGCGGATGGAACAAACTTATGGAGTGAGAAGGCGGAAAAGAAGCTAGCTCGCATTTCAATTAGAAAAAGGAGAAGAGTTTACTGTCTTTCTTTCCTTTCCCACTTATCTGAAAGATGGTAAAGCTTTTTTTCTGGTTTGAACGAATGTTAGAGGAGCGAGCCCACAAAGTATAGAGAAGGCTGTTGCGAGTGACGAAGCAGTTGTTAACGAAAGAACTCGAGCAATAGTGAGAGGAAAGCAATTTAAGACGCCCGAATGGGCGCGTGAAGGGTACGTAATGAGTATGTGGGCATAAGAATTGCAGTCTACCTCTACCCGAACAAGACCGCGTGGGTGGATTTTTTTCCCTAAAAATTATTTTATGCCTATCTCAAGATAGAGTTAGCATCAGAAAAACGTGGATCAGAGATGGTATTTGATATGAAAGAATGCGAATAAGTAAGAGTGCTTGGATGATTTCCTGAGTGAGCGGGTAGAGATTGGACGGATCAAGTGAACTAAGACCCTTCAATTAAGAGCATATTGAGTTACAAAATGACAGATAGGATGGTCTTCCTCTTCCTAGATTGTCAAATTATTCAATTAATTAGGGGATGTGATTCCAAACTCCCTTTACTTGGTCAACCCTAAAGGTGTGAGCTGCTTTTTACGCTTTTATAGATTGAAAAATAGAGAAATAATAAGTAGATATTATGAAATTGATTGCGATATCTGCTGATTTAGCGGAAAGGATATAGGAACGAGATCACTTTAGTATTGGAACAAGCGCATCAAGCAAGGGAGGAAGTCCTGGCTTTATCGGGTGACGGCGTAAGGGTCTCGATTCAGATAAGAATAATACCCCGCGCGAATAGGCAAAAACGCCTTGATTAAACACATTCACCACTATAAGATTTCTCTTTTCTAATCACCCTAAGCGAAACGTGCTTGTTCTAATAGATCAAGAAATTCTAATAATAAGTAAGAATAAGGTACTTAAAAATATCGTAAGAAAAGAAGTTTAAAAGTAATGCGGAAACAGCTCCCGGTCGAAGAGTCACAAATGGAGAGAATAGCTTCTCCCCTTGCTTAATACTAGAGTATCTACTTAAGTCATTTTGGTAAAAAAAAAGAGCTCCATTAAATTGAGGGGTTTTACTTCATCCCAAAGGTAAGCCGTAGTAGCATCCGCTGTGAAAGTCTCATCCGACAAAATGACAATTACTTCCGGAAAGTAACATGCGATTGATTCCAGTTATAAGAGAAATTCCTCGTTGGTCTGTGAATGCATGTACTAGAAATATATAATATTTCATAGATCTTTATTATAGGGATTGCATTGCCAGTTGCTTAAGTTCCGTGCTTTAGAATAGATGCTCGCTTCCCCGATACTGTTTGATCAATAAAAGGAGGATCGCACCGGGCTTAGAGTTACTTTATACTCAACAGGTAAACTCGTCTATATAAGTGGGGCGGTAAGGCTAGATCGAGGCCTTATATCAAAAAAGATGCAGAAGCATAATCACTAGCCGGATCAGAATCTTTCTCAGAATGAGAGCTCCTCACAAAGGAGAAAAGTTAAGCCGAATTTCCCTCTCTTTTTGAAGTCTGCTCATCACTAGTAGATGTTGACCCCCTTAAGTTTCAGGAATAGGCCGAAATGAGTGGTATTTTTTTCTTGTATTTCAATTCCAAAATAGGATTAGAGACGGTTCGAAAAAGTCACGTGTCAGTGTACCTATCTTTCCAAAGTGTATCAAAGATCCCTTCTCCAGTTAACTAGCTCATACTTTCTTGTTCGAAATTAAATTCTAATTTAAATGCTAGTTTTTTTTTTCAAACCCCCGGAGCGTACACTGTACTCGTTTCATACTCTTGGGAAATCCCCCGCGTAAGCCTACCCAAGGAGTCATAAGAAGACAGCCCTTTAATTCGAATCGGGAGAGAGATGAAATGACCCGTATTTTATACTAGCTCTTCAGATAGATCTTTTCCGGGTCGAAACGACGTCATGGCAGCACATCCTAAGCCTAAGATCGGAAGCCTAGCGTTATTCCCCTATTTTCTTATATTAAGAATTAGTAATATGGATATTCTTCTCATATATCATAAGGCATTCAGAAAACAAAGACGAGAAAGCAATCCCCGGATAGAGACGAAGCCTATATTATATGGTTCCCTTTCCTTATTCCTTAACAAATAGTCGCGCCCCAAAAGAAGTTTCTTTCTAGGGTTTCCTTGTTTAAGAATGAGGTTGAGACGCACCTCCTTTGCTTTTTATCAAATTGAATTAAATTTGAAATAAATGAGAATTCAAAAATGCCAGAGTGAAAACGTGGAACGAGCGGAATCTTAGTAGCGAGCATCAATCACACTCGGGCTGAAGGCAAAAGCTCCTTCCTAAAGCAAAAAGGATGCTTAGGCAGCCTATCTCTATTAGTCAATAAGTTTGGCGCTGGCTACTTTTCTTCTAAGGATTAATTCCTATGGAATGTTAACATATTTTCATTTTAAGGTTTTAGAATCGCCCCCTACTGTTGAAGCCCTCTACCCTATCTTTTTCTTTTATATGCCTCAATCTTGATCTTCAAAGCGAAGGGCAGCCCTTGACTTAACAGTCGGGATCCTCCTGACACAGGCCACAACTAAGTTGGGATAGGATTTTTTTTCTAAAGAACAAAGACAAGCAAGTTAGGTCTAGCTAATGCTAACAGACGATGAGGATGCTGCTGCTGGTAGATGTGCCGGGCATAGCATACCCCTTAGCCCGCAACGCATAACAATAAGGTCTAAGTAAGAGAAAGCATCTTCTCGAGCGTCAAAAGCTAGCGTAGCATCCGATGAAATGATGAATATTACGAACGCATACATGCATTAAAAAAGCTTACAAGCCAAATGAACAAGGTATCTCCGGGGGAAGTTTCTTTCGAAAGATCTACACCACAAAGACTCTAAGAGATAGGTGCCCTTTTACGGGACTCACTCCTCAGTTAGCCTTCTTAAGACGGTATGAGGCCCAGCTGCTCCAATCGCTGCTTGCGTGAAAAAAAGAAAGTTTTTTCGCTTCTGGCTCCGGAAAGTTCGACTCGATGTCCTGTGTAACAGTTGGTCCCGCAAGGGCAATTGTCCTCGCCTTTTTATGATATCTCAAACTAAGAGGAATTGACCTAGCTTCTTGGTAAGTAGGAGAATAAACAAAGGTATGAAGCACAAGAAAGTCTCGGAAGCAGAGGAATTTCCAATCCTTACAATCAGGATGACTTTCTTGAGTAGCCTGCTCTGTTCTCTCGCCAACACGCTTGTTTTCATAAAATGCGTGGGTAAATGATTTCCCATCTTCAAAAGAAAAAAAGAAGAAGGACCGGCACTTCCAGATGCACTAGTTGATGAAATGGATGCTGGAGCCAATGGGCATCAGTAAAACGATATACGTTAGTGAAAAGATCCTCAGCAAAAAAAGCAAAGCACATCGGAAAGATGAAACAAGGGAAGGACAATTCAAAGCCTTACTAATGTATACCTTATGAGTTGTGGGTAGCGTATCCGTTTAGCGAATACAATTTAGGAGTTTTGGCTTGCATTCTCTTCTTTTTTTAAGTTCAGTTTGAAGGCGCGAAACCCTTTGCCTACTTTACGTACGTATCTAAAAAGACGTTTCGACTGGTCACAAGGCAATGAGAAAAAAGATCGTAAGTAAGATAATGACTTTGGGTGTCCTTAGTTTTTAAACCTGTCGGCATAGCTTTTGAGGTTCTAAGTCCGAAGAGTTCAAATCTTCTTTAATTTTACATATATTATAATAGAATAAGTAGTAGACGATAAAAGGGAAGTAGATTCAATAGAAGCCAATGCTACGTGAATACGTTTCCGATCGTGATATGACCACCGTTAGTAAGGCGTCGAATCCTAAGATCTACTTTCTTTAGATTTAGTTGAAAGCGTCAGCCGAGGCAGATTACGGCGAAGACCCGAGAAAAGCAGCAATGAAGGGTATTTATAGGACTGACAATTACAGAAAGAAGCAGCCAATTCACAATTCAGGACCAGCTTTCGGTAGATACAAAGACGGTACCGCTTCCAGCAAAGAAAAAAGGGGAGATCTTTTGCTTTTTGGACTTTGGTTTCATGTTCATGCTCAGCCTCAACGGAAACAGAATAGAACTTACTCACCCTCGTCTGGTTCCGCTGGGGCTTGTCTCGATTCCTTCTTGACTTGAATTTTAACTTTTCTTTTTTGAAGTGCTTACGAAGTAATTATACGCTACGACCAGGTTGTGCCCATCAAGCAGCGCTTTGGAGGAGCTTCAATCATGGAAGATGAACTGCCTACTCGGACCTTTTCTCCTGACCTGAGATTTCTTTTAGAAGGAGAGCCCTCTTTTAAATTTTTTTCTTTGAGTCTAAATGCGCTTGTTCGAAAGACGCGAAAGAAATTTCCAAAAGTTAATTAAATACACGCCCCTTATCAAATATAGAATAGTAAGGTAGAGTAAGGGAAGGCTTTTGTATTATTGTTTATCAAGAAATTAAATAAGAATTAGTCTATTTTTTCTCTACTCTAGCTTCACCAGAGAGTACTCTCTTTCTTCCCCGTCGAAAAGGGGCTAAATGATCATCTATCATTTCGATTCCTGTTTTAAAAGTGAATCCATGTATATAACCAAGTAAAAAAAAAATTACAGATGAGGGCGAAGCTTTATCTAATAAACGAGTCGAAGAAGTGGATGAGGCAGTTACAGGTGATGTTAATGATAAAACTGATCGTGGAAAGAACTCAACTACTTTTAATGAACGAGTGTAATGAGTAGGTTAACAAGGGGTTAGCGAAGGGATTAGAGAAACAAAGCTAACTTACTTGACCGAAAGAGCACAGGTAAGAATTAAAGTCCTATTTATTTTATACTGTTAGAATAATTTGACAGACAGCAATGCAGCACCTGTATGAAAGAGACTTTTCCTTTCTAATGAGAGCTTTTTTTTTTAATGTCAAGGGCTGGTAAGGTTTTGCGCCTCTCCCCCCGATTTAATTAGTTTGAGAGTCTTTTTCCGGCTTTTGGCTACTGGTACTCTCATGATAAAGGCATCATCGCCTACGTGCCTTTTACGCCCAGTCCTTCTGAAGAAGACTGACTCGCCCCTCCCGTCTTACCGAGGCTCCTTATCCGAGCCCATCGTTAAAGATTCCCCCCTGCTACCCCCGTTGCTCACTCCCGTTCTGGCCGAAAAAACCGCCTACTGATCACCGCCTTGGTAAGCTCCTTCCTTGTCTCACCAACTAGCTAATCGAAGACGGGCTGCTCTCTCTCCTGCGGTTTTGCTTTGAAAAGACGTTTCTAATTACATCTTTTAAGCAAATACCTAGTACTTTTTTGAAGAATCTTCTTTGATTCCTTTTATATATGTCTATGAAATGACTGGCGATTCGTGCTACTAATCATTGTCTTCTTTTAAGTCATTCTCAAATTGAAAGCTGCCGAATAATTTTAGTATCCTTCTTAAACTAAGATATGATTAAAAGTTTTTGTACGTTTTCAGTCATTTAGAAGGACTTACTTTGCTTTGACTCATTCTTATTTACGAACGATTAGATACCATCTGAACTAATCGAATTCTTTAATATATCTTAATAGAAGGATGCAAGGAAGTGGTCTCAAAAGACGAATAGGATTAAGAAGGCCATCATGAGGGCAAATAAAGCGATAGCTTCTGTTAGAGCAAAGCCTAAGATTGCGTATCCAAAGAGTTGTTTAGCCAAGGAGGGGTTTCTTGCTACTGAATGGATCAAGGAACTGAATACGTTTCCAATACCGATAGCCGCTCCCGCTAAAGCAATTGTAGCAGCTCCGGCCCCTATTGATTTAGCACCTTCTAACATAACTGATCTTTCTTTTTTATACAGAGCTTTGCCATCGAATTCACGAATTTCTCTCTTTCTGCTTTCGATTAAATGAGAAGAAAAGAGCTCTTAAAGTTGCTGTGTTAAGCAAACTGCGCGTCTTATTTTTAGCATTCTTTTTGCTGTTCTTATATACGTCAATGTTTTGTTGTTTTGTTATTTTTTCGTGTTATTTTTCTGCACTTTAAGATTTTTTTGTTAGCAATAAGCTTGTTTTTTTACCTGCTTTTTCCTTCTAAACTTGGCATAAAACTCTTTCCTTTTGAGGAGGTTGTGATTCACCGCTCGTATCCCCCTCGTATATTCATGGATGACGTAGGTATCTTCGAGTCTTGAAAGAAGAGAAGTTGTGCCCTTGCGTCTCACACCTAACATTCTGAAATACTTCCCCGACCCTATATTCCTTATTTTTCTTGCTTTTTTCTCTATCTTGCTAGCCTAATAGCTGTCGTTTTTTTCTTTATTTTCCTTCCTAAGAGGTATCTGCTGCGTCTAATGTTTTAAGTAAATGGGCTGTCTTCTATAGCATCTGTTTTTTTGTTGTTCTTATATATGTCAATAAGACAAGGAATTGCGAATTGCAACAGGCTTTGCTTATTGAAACCTCAATCATACCACTGGTTAGTCTTCTTCACTTATCAAGGCTGCTCGTTAATAAAAAAAAGCGGCTAAGAGTAAATAAAGGGGATTTTATTCAGCAGAATCTATTCATAAAATCAATTAAAGATGGAATGAACTATAGTCAATTACTGAACGATGCGGGCAATCTTCGCTATTACTAATGGGTTCGGGTCGTTTTTAAAGCACTGCCGACATAGAAGGAAGACCTCGGTTTTTTCTCGGCCATTGCAGCGAAGTCTTAAGAAAGAAGGATCAGATGCACCGACACTCTTTTATAGGGTATAGGAGACCGTTTCTCGTGCCCCTTTGTTTTGAGCCCAATCCAGGAAGTTCCGTTGCCCGCCCGTAAGATTCTCCTATCTTAGCAGGGATCATCTTCCTAACTATGGCTCTTGTTTTGACTGAAGCTAGGAACTTTCGAGCAAGTGCGGCGCTTTGCTTTCTTTCGTAGGCTGGGCTTGAGTGAGCCAGCACTCGTTCACGAGTAGCATACAAGAAAGAAGGAAGCTAGAGCTAGGCAGCCTGAGTTATGACTTCATTCTCTCCTTTACCGAAGTTAATCAAATTAAATTGCGGTAGTATGGATGAACTCAACTTACCGGGAGATCAAATAAGAGCGTTAGTAAGAGGAAATGAGTCTGCTTTTACAAAGATAAAAAAAAAATACGGATCAAAGGTTCGAAAGTCACCTTTGGAAATAGAGAAGCATAACTTTCCTGATCTCGTTCGGAGATTCCTTTTATTCACCCAAAGATAAAGAACTCCCATTAAGAAACCCTAGGAGGTTCGGCTGCTACAAAAGCTTTGCTGTATGGGAGTCCGGGCTCTTGAAGCTCCTCGCTCTCGGCTTCAGTCCTCAGGACATTAATCACATGGGGAAAGGAATTCTGAAAAAAAAAAGAAAGCTCACTATACCAAGTTCACTAAAGAAGAAGAAGCTGATGATCGAAGGGGGCTTTTTTCAAATGCAAATTTATTCCAAAGAGGGCGGTCTTTTGGGGTTTAAATTCTTTTTTACTAGTGAATCTCAATGCCCAAAAGATATCTTTCTATACAAAGTGTTTGTATTCTCAGGAGTTATCACAACGGTTAATTTTAATGTTTCATTCTGTGGCCGTAAGCTTCATATTGAGCAATGCAAATGAAATTTACGAAATTACTAGCCATATAAAGAGCTTGATGGCGGAGTTTCGAGCCAAAGCAAAAAAGTAAGGTAAGAGCTTTCAATCAAGTATAAAACGCGTTTGAAGATTTTTGGGGATCCCAACTGCTGTCGGGGTATACATGGCGTAGAGCTGAGGCTCGGTAAACAACCGTATGGATCGGCTAATTTTCTTCTGTTTCCATCAACTGCATGCATAGGGTTCATTTGTATCATCTGCTAAAGCTGCTTTTTTCATCTCTTCATTTGCGGAAAGAAAAAGAAGATTCCTTCTTTATGGCGCCGTTCCCACCTAACAAAACGGGGATTTCGTGTCTTTACAGTGATAACATTTGGCCAAAGAGCAAGGGTGAGGCGCTTAAGTGCTGTTCGTTGGTCAGCTTTTAAGATCAGAATTTTATTGAGACTCGGTTGAGCGGCAATCAAACCATTCTTTCCATTCTTTCAGCAAGTAAGCTTTTGATGAGCCTGCCTTGTCATGAGTTAGTATGTGAAAAAAGAGGGCGTATCTAGTTAGCCAAAGAAAGCGTGGTCTTGCTTGCTCGAAGTCAGGCAAAGCCGGGCCCATACTTGAAATAAATTTCCCAACATAGAAGGAGGAGCAGTCAAATCAATTATAAAATACATTTTGTAATGAGAGGACTCACATGATATATACCATAAGCAGATTAGCTCGCTAACCCATATACTGGAAGCCGAGCCCCGTTCTAAGGCTCATTCTGTGATCAAGTACTCTACTCCAGTCCTATTCTATTTAATTTATAAGGGCACTCGTCCTGAGATCCTAAGATATGGACATTGAGCAATCCAGCACTTATGCTCGCACGACAAGCGATCTACTCGAAGAGGTGCTCTTACTCATGTGCATTCTACTCAATCATAGTATAGTCCCCTAAAAACCTGTATTCTTATACTACGTTTCTAATCAAGATGCTTGCTTATATATTATAATATAATGGCTTTGGGATTGGAGACAAGCTGGACGAGGCTTTCGGGCTGGTTCCCACTTGGATAGACAAAGCAAACAAAGAAAAAAAAGAAGAATGCAGGAATGATGCAAGATCCTACTTGACCGAAGTTAACCTGGTAGCTCGGTATTTGAATCGAGTTATGCCTATGTTTACAGAGAAGAGGACAATGAACATTCTTTTTTATGAGGATCTATCCTACTAAACCCAATCCTTCCTCAGTGGTGTGTCAAACAATAGGATAGGAAGGATCAGTGCAAAATATCTTTTGATTGATCCCTCTTGTTTCGACCTCAAGCTGGACTAATTGATCCAGCCACCCCCTCGTAAACTTTGGAAAGAGCGCAAATAATAATAAGAACTTTCCTGATGTGATCAGCGGGTTGCTCCTAGTAATTTTATGAAAGACTAGGAATTCAATAGTACAGTTGTGATCCTTAATGTTCCTTTATTTAGTAGGGAAAGGCTAGGAATAAGGAAGAGAAATTCCCAAGTTTGGTCAGCTAATTGGACCTCTGACTAAAAGAGATGAATCATATCGCGCCTTCCTATTATAAGGTCTTCTTACTTCCTTTCAAGATCTGACTTACTAGCGCAGCTAATCTCTTATGAATCATAGCTAAATTGAGGCAAAAGAATGACTTACTTACATCTTAATTAAGGGGGTCAATTTAATGATCTTGTTAATCTCCCTTACTAAACAGTAAAAGAGGGATGTTTACAGACTCGTTATATACGTTTCACTCGCTCCCTCAAAGACAGTAAATTGTCCCCTAATGTATGACCTTCTACAGTCCCTCCCCGAAAGGTTTTTTTTACCAACGAAGATTTTTCGATCATACAGCGGGATAAGTTTTGAAAAGAGCCGCGGTAGCAGACATGGGTGAAGTTGCGGCTGTTGATCATGGAAGAAGGAGGTCCTACTACATATACCTGAGTATAACCCGTTTCCCCAAGAAAGTCAGTACTTTACTTTTTGTATAATCGTTTCATATCAATCTTTGGTCTTTTCTCCTATTTTAGAATGTAATTAAGGATGGCTTTGCCTTTGTCGGAATGATAGGTAGTGTAGTCGTCCACACGCCAGGATTCCTTTGGAAAAGTCTTAACCAGGATCGGGCCGTATTTCTTTAAAGACAAGGCTATTTCCATCTTGGTGAAAACGAAAGTGAGGGCTCCGAGGCTATAGAGAGTCATCCATAAAAACGAAATCCGCGCACGAGGAAGTGGGTAGGCGCAGCGGATCAACTAGCTAGAAGGGGGAGGGCTGAAGATTATGGCTTCAATCAGTATAGTATAGGCACTTCGATTTTCATCCACAGGCTTTGCTGTATTGTCGGGGACCTCGTCAGGTCAAGCGCGTGACCAATAAAGTTAAAAGGATTACCTCCTATAACTAGTGTTCGCTCACACCTACTTCATTTCATTCATTCGTTAATTCCTTTTCTTCGAACGGTTGAGTACATTTTTTTTGAAGGGGTTGGTTCCTGATTATACAAAGTTTTTTTATGAAAACGCCCCCCCACGTATGCACCATCATTAGCTAAAGCTGCTTCTGTTCCTCATTCTGCTCCTGTTGCAGCTCTCCTGTTGGATCTTTTCCATAATCGTGCTCAGATGCCATTTTTCTACGGAAGGGCAAAGAAGATAGCTCCTAGTAAAGGCGGCTTCTTTCTGGATTCCTTAACTTTACTTTTTATGTATGCTAATTAAAATGAAAACAAAATCTAACCAGTGAAAGCTTGGATCGAGGATCCTATCTGCATCCTGCTGATGGGGGGTTAAACGTTCGCATCGACCATTTCTTCTGCCTAAAAACTTGGGGACAGACCTCTTCGAGGATCATGTATGTATCACCTAACATGTATCACCTAAGGAGATTAAACCACGTACTTTTCCTATATATTATCTAATGCGCGCGCCTTGCTTCCTTGGTCGTACCCCCTGTTGTTACGGTTACGATGCAACTGCCATTCCCTTTTCTTTTAGTATTTAAAATTAGAATTCAAGGATGTTTTCTTGTTTCAAGATTGAACAACTTTCCCGATCTTTGAGAAATTCGGTGAAAAGCTTGACTTT
This sequence comes from Silene undulata, assembly GCA_036897945.1. NCBI lineage: Eukaryota > Viridiplantae > Streptophyta > Magnoliopsida > Caryophyllales > Caryophyllaceae > Silene > Silene undulata. Next base: position 18,658 of record JAYMSE010000044.1, on the reverse strand, counting down.
TTGCCTCGTCCGAGTTTTATAAGGAGATCTTCTTCTTTCTAGTCGAGCCATTTTACTAAACTAATGAATGGCCAAAGAAATGTTAAAACTTGAATTTCAAGAGAATCTTCGAGAGAAATTCAAGTTGGATAAGTCCAATTCAGACAAGAAAAAAATCAAAGGGATGACTTTCTTTCAATCCGATACTTTCGAATACTGCCAATAAGATTAATCTTTAATAAGATTAAGCCAAGCTTGTCATCTTTTATACTCCCGAATAAATTATATCCTTTTTTCGTGGAAAGTGGTTCAGACATGCTCATTCCCTTTACGTTCCGAAGAAGTTTTACTTCTTTATATATATAAACTTTTTTATTTATCGGCTGCTGATGGCTTTTTCTTTCTTGCCGTGCCATTGAGGGTCAAGGTCCGACCGATCAATACTGAGAAGTCTTCCGTCGCATGAAGTAGACTTTTCAATCAATTCATATTTAGAGAGAGGGGAAGTTCAAGTTAAGTCTTTAACGAAGGCATAAAAGCCAGTATAAGAAGGATAGCCTAAGTAAAAAAATGGCAGCGAAGCGTAGTGAAAAGAAGAAAGAAAGCCTCGCTTCACATGGCAAACAAGGGATGAAGGCCATAGCTTATATAAACGCTACAACGGTTTGAGTTCGAGCAGTTCCTAATTAAGGTATTAGAAAGACAGGTTCGAAGAGTTAACAACTTCATAGTACTTCAGTCGAGGAAGAAAGGCTTGGCATTTTAGATTTTGTCTGTGATTAGATGAGTTTTAAGCGCAACGAGATGCCACTGACTCGTAAATGAGACCAGTCGGGAGTGGATAATCCCATTACTTACTTTATATTGAAGTAGCCTTTTAATTGTAAGAGTTTTTAACTGGCTGGCAGGCAGTCTGCTGTACGCGGATTTCCATCATATACCATAGGCATAGAAGGCATAGACCGGAGACACTGATTACTAGGCGTTGTCTTTTTTTATCAGACTTGAACTCGTACTCAACAAAAATGTCTCTTTCTTATGGGGAATCGATCAAAGATTTCACAGTTTGCCTTTATTCATCAATATTGGATTCACTCACAAGTTACTGGGATAGCAAGAAATAAAAGATGGTTATAGTCTTTCCTTTCTTGTAAAAAGCTAGACTTTTCTTTTGAGTGTCTGACGAGACAAAGAAAAAGAATGAGGCAAATAAGATCTTGCATTGGCACGTGGCACAAAAGATAGAGTGATCAATACCCTCTCACTTCATTCCGATCCTGATAAAGAGGAACTTGCTTGGTTTAAGACTGACCCCGAACGGCTATAAAGAAGTCTAAAGAGGCGGCTTTTGCTGCAATGCTGGATTGACCCACCCACTCATGAAGTGACGGCTAGGTCCTTCAGACCCTACTATATGAGTATAAGAATGAACAAGGTGGTAAACTCTTTCTAATTCTAATAAGTTTCACTTCTTTACTACAAGTACAGTAGTTACTTCAGAATGGAATAAGGAAGATTAGCAGCTACATTGGACAAGCAAACAAGGCAATCCACCTAGCTAGAAGGAGAGGGCTTTAAACACAGTCGCCGGATTTGCTAGGATATAGATAGCGTAGTACTGATTGGACAGGTAGAGGAGAGGTTGTTGGTCGCAATCGGAATAGAAGAACTAGAAAACGAGGTCTCATCCCGGAGGACTACTATTAGAAGGCAAAGAAGACTCTGTTGAAGATATACCAGAAGCAACGGATGCAACGGACGAAGCCCGGTTTCAGATGAAATGTCAAGCTGACCCATTATCAACTAAAGATTCGAATAAGAGGCTGTTGATGAGTTAAGTCTTCCAGAGTTTGATGCTTTTGAGGCTGATTATGGAAATACGGGCCCGCCCACTATAGAATCTTAATCTTTATTTTACTTTTCTAATTGTATTTTATTGTAGGCTTTTAGCTACTTCTACCGAAGCTGCTGAAACATCGGAGAAAGGCAAGAGGAACCCGACCAAGAACTCCTGGTTACACAACGGGAGAAAGAAGAAGAGCAAGATCCAGGGCGGTTAGACGAGTGGGGGAAAGGTCCACTTGATCAATCAGGTAGTTACAGATTAATTTTAATTCATACATAGAGGGCATCCAGTAAAAAAAATAAGAAAGCGGGCCCTGAACAGGGGGAAGACTGATACCTATGGATTACTCGCGGAAAGAGACGTGGTAGTGGCAGCAGGCGTAGTGGCACCAGATACGAAAGTTAGATTTTTGCTGATGATGGAATCAAGGGTCCTACTATATTATATAGATATGAATAATCCTATTCTTTACTTGCCTAATCGAGAGGACTCTAACCGAGTCTTATTGGGAAAAGTGAATCCCTAGTATTAACAAGAGCCCTCGGTCAGAGATGGAACTGCCTCTGCTACATTAGCGGGTTAACTTACCTCTGCTAGACCCGAATAATAGATTCCCGCAGCTGCGAAGATGAGATGTAGATGGAAGAAATGCCCACTTCAAATAGATGGGAAATACTTGGGTATTTTTGTTAAGTTTGCTTGTAAGTTAAGCGTGAGTTCACTTTGTCAGTTAGGTGCATTCATTTATTTTCGGTTTCGATCTTTGATCCCCCTAGCTATTCATTGGCGGATAAAGAATTAATTCTTAGGTTCGTTTTGAGAGGAAAACTCTCCATAGTCAAGGAAAGGCTTTCATATTCCACTTTGCTTGGACCCAAATTCCCACTTCCGTAAGCAACTGCCCTATCTACTTGGCTTGTAAGCGAGATTGGAAGGTTGATGCCTATCTTAAGAGGCCCCTTTTCTTAATCAGTCTAAGAAAGATTGAGCTCAAAGTTACGAGCCTTCTTAAGTAATATGGGTTTGCGATTTCCCTAGACAGAAATCATCACTTTTCTATATTCTATCAGAAATCTAAAACAGAAAGAAAAAGGATTAAAAAAAAATCTTTGGCAGAAGTGGTCCAGTAGAGACGTATACTAGCCCTGTATAGACAGGGAAGAGTTGCACGGGTGCTTTTCACCGAACTTACCTGATAATAAAAGGCGAACCTCTGATTCTATTCATAAACAGGAACATAAGCATTGGCTTCATCCGTATCCACGGGTGGAGCATCTCTATCTGATTCTTCTTCGAATGCATCCGCTCTGACTGAGGGAGCGAGCAAGAAGAAGCCTCTTACTAACGGATTGCCCTTCAAATCAGTATGCAAACAGGGGGCATCCTCGCAAGTCGGAAAATAGTTCTGTGCCAACATATGCTTGAGATCGATCAACCTATGACTGGGGTCACCAGCCCATCTTCTTTACACGTAGTATGCAGACTGATTGCCACTTAACCGAGTCTAGCAATTGGAGATCCTTCTTTACCTATAGAATATGCAGTTGGAAAGATTCAGCGCATGTCTGATTGATCTAGCTAGACGACAAAGTAAAGCGAAGGAAAGGTTTAAAACTTGCCTTAGTAGCGATAGTAGTTACTCCGGAAGAAACATAATTAGAAAAGAGAATCATCCTCCATTGGTCAGTTAACGGGAATTGGTTGTAACGCCAACAGCGAATTCGCCCCTATTTTATAATAAGAAGATAAGAGCACCTTTGCTCACTTGGTGGTCACATCTTGTAGTTCTTGTTCAAACGACATGCACGGTGGGACGATTAGTCTCATATTTAACATAGCTTGAGGCGTACGGAAATAGCGTAACATCAGTCTTATGAGTTTGGCTTTACTTGAGGAATAGGGTGGAAGCTGGGCTGCTTCCTTAGGAGTTAAACCAGATGCTTGGTTTGAGTTCTGACCCGGGTCCCCAAAAATCTTCTTAATCTAAGTGAGTTGGTCCCAGATCGTAAGTCAGAAACGGCAAGTTGATGCCCCAAAATAAAAAAAGAAGAGTGTGGCTCAGGCGCGATAAAGTCCTCTACGTCTCAACCGGAGCTTCCGGAAAAAAGGAGCAGGCGGGGCAGGTGAGCCCACCCATCCTAAATTTAAATTTAATCTCTTGCGAGCCATATCTTTCAATCGTATCGTTCATAAGTAACTTAGTGGAAAAAACAGTTTCATCTCGGGAGGGTGAGCTAATGTTTTCCTCGAATTTTAACGAAAAGTTTAGCATTTTATAAAGTAATAAAGGTCAAAATGCCAGGCTAGCTAATCCAATGCCCGAAAATTCCCCAACCCTAAAAAAAGGACTGCTATAAGATGACTGACTCTCGAACCTTGAGATTGGGTTCTTTTTTTTTGAGCCAACCTTAACCTTAGTTCTATCGAGGACCCTATTGATCTAACCAATGCACTTGTGTTTCGCTGCTCGATCCTACTTCTAGCTGCGGTGTCTTTCGTCTTGGGAGTAGAGTCCTTGCCTAATGCTAGAGGCCGAGAGAGCGCCCTATAAGAAAGCATTCCTCTCTTTTAACTTTTTTGATGCTATTTTCTTCGATATTGTTGCTAATTATTTAACTGTATGATAAATAGTAGAGAATAGGATAGAGGTTATGGGCTTTCCAAGAAACAAGGCAGTTCATCATAGGCAAGGAAAAAGGTTTTAGTTTTCTTCATGTAGAATCTCATCATCTATTTCTGACTTTTCTACTACTATATTGACACCCGTACGCCTGTATGGAAAAGAAGCCACTCACTACTATATCAAGCGCAAGTCTAAAGACTACCAATTCAACGGATCAATGGACAGAAATCCTCCAACCACCCAACAGTCTTACCCGGGGCGGGGCACTCTATTATTATAGTACTATTACTTGGGAGCATCTATTCTTCTCTTCTCTAAAATCTAAAACAAGAAAAAGTCACCATCCCTCAAGTTCTTGGCCTAATCCCTTAACAAGGGGTTACTTCCTCCAAAGCAAGCAGCCTTTTTTTTTATGGGTTATTTTTATGGGTAAGGACTCATTATGCTGCCAAGTCGCGCTCCGATGTTAGGAGTTTTCTTGTTCAACTTTCTCTGCCTTTGCTCTGACCGCACATCCAGTCATATGCCAGCCACTGTCATCCTACTCTAAGACTTCTTCTTCCGAATGGTCTTATCTTCTCTCTCGTTGATCAAGCTTTCTACTTTGATAATAGCACCTTCCGGAGGGAGCGTATACTAGACTCGCTGGTGGTCAAACCACAACGAGTCCGATCAACCAATCAACGAATCAACTCTATGCGCCCTAATGATAAAGGAAATTCCTGCTCATCAGGCGGATACGCATACACTTCACACCTCAAAGTCTAAGTGGTAATGCTTCCTTTTTTTTTTATGAATCTCACAATCGTTCTTAATTTTCATTTTGGACATTCACCTTTCTCAGAAGAATGGAGTGCTTTCGCTTTCCAAACAAACCAATGCATCCTTTTGAATTAGCATCGCCATCATATAGATGGCGTCTCTTGTCGACGAACCCGCCCTGTTTTATATCCAATTTCATATCAAACTCGAGTGCTAATCTCGGGGCATGCATGCACCTCCTAAGGTCTTACCATTATGTATGGCTTGTATATGTTTCGACCAAAGAATCGAGTCTAATTCCGGGTCGTCAGCCAAGAGGCGACTTTGGTTTCACAAGGATATCACTTGTGAGCCGCATTTCTAAGTTGAGTATTTAGCGTAAGCGCAAGCAATGTCTTTATAGTGAGGCGCGCAGCAGTCCTTCTCCCCTAATTCAAGAGCAGCCAAACCAGCATTTCATGTCATAAATCCTCGAGAAAGTCTCGCCTTTTCTTTTTTTTGTAAGTTAACATTTTAGTTGAGGAGATCGCGAGAGAAAGGGGCAGGTTTATGCGACGAATAAGCAAGTAGAGATCATAATCCCAGCATTTCACTAAAGAACTTTTTCGTACTTGAAAACGGAGGGATAAAAAAAGAAACAGGTGTTGAAGCCGCATCCTCTTGATGTCTCAGAAGAGATCAAGACTTAGTAGAATGTGTAAAGATACAGGCTCGGAATACTAGTCTGCTCTTTCCGACAAGGGTTCCAGCAAGAAAGAGGAGTTATCGATAGCCAAGCAAAGGGAGAGAGTAGCGAGAGATTGCGCATTAGGTTTCCGAAAACAACAAAGAGAGCAAGCCACTGGATATCCTCTTTCCGACCGAAGTGGCTGAGATATCCTATTCATCTTTTAAGATTACAAAGGAATGGAATGAATGGAGTATAGATCCGCTGGGAACTTTTTTTGAAGTAAGAGGGCTAAGGCAAGCAGAAGCAACGACTGTAGTTCTTTAATAGTATAGTAAAGGGTAAGCGAAGGAGTTCAATCTCTGAAGCGATAGGAAAGATAGTCTAAAGAAGGAGCCCCTTCGGCCTCACTCACAACCTTTCACCAGGATAGGCAGGTATGGTGGTTCGATACCGATCCCGAAAAGACGTAACTTTGTTTTTTTTATTTTTATATAATAGAAGTCCCTCCTCGGATGAGTTACAAGCAATTCAGTTACCTTTGTTTCTTACCAATCTGACCCCCTTTCCCTCTCAGGTATGCAATGAGAAGATTCAAAGCTCTAAGGGAGTGTTGGCACGTCATCCTGCTGTTGATTAACTTTACGGGAAGTGCTACCACCGCTTTCTAAAAAACGTATCGGCATCACTCCCCCAAAAGTAGGTATGATATATAATAGGTATGACATAGATTTTCATAGATAGGGGTCCGCATGAAAGGGAAAAAATAAATTTTCCACCAAAAATTCATTTCTACTTTCTTTTTTGTTGATTGAGCCCTATCATACTCGGGCAATGCTTCTCATGGATCCGTCGTTGGCTAATTGCCTTGTTCAAACAAGGCTTTTAAGAAATTCTTCAAACTTAGTGGATCCGTTCTTGCTTTTTTTTTCATTGCTATGCTATTTATGTCTATTTGGCCCCCCAAAAAACAAGCATTACTTGACTTGACTTCTTTCTGAAAACTGAGCCAGGATAAAGAACTATATATTATATAAATTATTGTGTTTCAAAGAAAGTCTTAAGCGTAAGCATATGGGTGGGCTTGACTTTTTTCGAAGATGAACATTTCTTTATTAGACTTTTTCTCTCTTAAGATTCAGGAAGAAAGTTTTTTTTTCAATTTTGATGCTTTTTCTGTCATAGGTTTTGACAGAATCTTAATTGGTTGATATGGATTGCTACAATCGTGCTTCTTTTTACTTTTCTTCGAATTCCTCTGCTTTTTTTTTTTTTTAAGTTCGGATTGAGCTTGATAGAAAGAAAGGTGTGCGGGTTGCCTCGAGACGACAACTAATCATATACGCCCGGATTGCAATTTTTATTTACACGGACTTGACCGACTAAGGAGAGAGGGTTGTCTCAGGAATGAAGAGTCGTCACCACTATAATATAGTTTCGGTTCGGAAGAATGGTCAACTGCAAAATCAGAGTGTGGTGGGGTTGGCCATAGCGATGATACGTTCGGAAAATTCATGTGGGGCTAACGAGGATTGTTTTCAAAAATGCGCTTGTCTCTTTCCAATGCGCGAAACGACGCTCCTGCAGTCCTAGTAAATGAAAAGGCCGACTGCGTAGATGTATAAATTTCAGCTGCTGAAGGTTGTTAAGAAGTACAATTAAGGTTCAGTATGGGTCTCGAGTGCATACTTACGCTTGCGCTTGACACCTTATATCTTTATACCTTTAGATCTGCCAACCGTCAGTGGAGCAAGCCTTACTTAGAGGGGCAAGAGTAGTACACGATTTGGCGCTTACGTCGGCATTAAACCAAGTTTCACAGTCCTCTTAAGTGTCCTCTTAAGTAAGTAAAATAGGCTTTTTTTAACAAGACTTCAAAGTCAAGTAGACTCGGAAAGTTGGGTCGGGGTTAAAGGAGCCCTACCCGCGGTTGGTCGGATTGAATCTCATCTCAAGAAAGGAAGGTAAGCTCGGCCCATTTTTAAGGCAGAGACGGGATATTACGAATTCTTAAGTATGCTATTTGGCGCCAGAAGGCGTCCTAGCCCCCTTATCTTATGTAAAGGGGATACCGCAAAGAAGTGAGGTGTACCTGCTGCCAGGCCGATCACGACGAAAGATTACTTTCATGCCTCAGCAATCGCCTCTGATCATAGGATCAAAGCGTATTCTCCCTCTTCATGCTATCAATGCTAAGGGCATTCTATGCTCATTATTGCCTCGTGAATAATGGGACTAGCTGAATGCACGTGTATAGGGAAAAGTCCGAGCAAAGAAGTGTGGGTGTGTTGACCCCCTTTATCTGGTGGACGGAGCAAGCGGATGGTAGCTGTTGATGAGCTATTGACTCATATATATTGTTCAACGTGATATGTTCGCAGGATCGGTAGAAGCTGTCTTCACTCTGCTTGGCGAACAACTGGCAATCCTGCCATACCGAAATCTAGCTCTAGTTGTAGCCGACCATAGGCGCTTTCCCCCATATGCTGTGCTAGCGAGTAAAGACGTTTCCTCGAATGATTGGCACTCACTATCGCTCCAGTCTTTTAGTCGTCGATCCAACCTGCACTCAGGGCTCACATAGCGTTATGCATCGGTAGGCTAGATCTTTCTATTTTTGTTAAGTTCTAACCAAAAGCTGAGAAGCGAAGCCCCTTCCCTTCCCCACACTCTCACTTCCATATATACATTTCATTCTCTCACTTGCTTCGCCCGCTTCCTTTCTTTCTTCTTTAAATATGTGGAATAATTTACATACAATAGGAGGCCGAATATGCTTTTGGAATGAGATGCGGCCGGGGGGAGCAAGAATGCAAAGATAACTTCATTCCTTAAAAAGAGCTGGATGCTGTGAACACTAGGCCCGCACCCGCACATCCAGAGATCGGTTGATTCGTATGTTGTTTTGGAAGAAAAGAAAGGCTTAGCCTTTAACCAAGCTCTTTCGAGGAAGACAAAAGTCAGGCTAAGATGTGGTTTCGAGTACTCCACAACAAGCCACGTTCACTTGCTTACGTAGTCAATTCATGGAAGCGAAGCTTTCTTATCTTCATTCGTTAAGGCGACTAATTCCGGCGGGAAAGCTTTATCCGTAATGGTTCGGACAGAGGACAGCTAGCCGTTGGCATACCTTTATCCACAGAATTCCTATCTTTATTTAATTTAAGAATTAGTAATGAGTCGTTATCGAGGACATATCTGGGGCAAGGTAGTGTTTGGAGAGAGCTTTGTTTGCGTCGAGAGTAGCGCCCCTCTTACCTTTGCTTTTAATAAGGATAGGAAAGGGAAAGGAGAAAAGACTAGTTGGCTAGCAGATCTTTCCTCTTCAAATAAAGAGAAATTCATGTTACTACTCGCATCAATAAGGCATATGCAGGCTCTCACTTCTGTGTAGTTGTTTTGACTTGTGGGGTTGTCCTATTTGGAAAAGAAAGACGGAAAGGGGCGTAGATCACACAAGCTTAGCTACCTTGAAGCCGACCTAGCTTCAAATTCTTATATTTCATATTTCATTACTTCATAAGGCGCTGCTCCTGCTCGACTTTCTCTCCTCTTCTGGAGTCCTTTTATTATCTGACTCTACTTCCAAGTAAGGGTCTCATTTATCCTCTCAGTCGAGCTTTTTTCCAATATGGGTAGAAATTTTTCTTGAAATCATAATGCTAGCCCACGTCCCATGTCCTGATTTGGCATAGTCCCCTCGACTTGTCGATGTCTCCACCATAGGATCGGATCCTCGGGAAGGTAAATACATTACATAGGAAAGCTTAAAGGGCAAAGCATCATTCCTCTGGATTCTTACAGAAGTCTTTTTGCGTGGCATAAGCCGCGGTTGGAAGAGTCGAGCCTTTACTTTTTTTTTACTTTGAATCTGAGTTCGCTTGGTTGGTCGGGCATAGAAAGAAAAGAAGCGACGTCGGCTCTCCGATTGATCTCTGTCTTGTAGGTCTTCGAAAGCTTTGGCGAGTGCGTGGGCATCGGTTCGAAAGGCCAGAGTCAGTCATCTCAGCACTTTCCCAGGTTGGCGGCTCAAGCAAGGGCTAGCTTTTATATACCGTTCTAAAGCCGAGAATGAATCGACTCAAGAGTTGAAGCAGGTTTCGGATGAAACTAGTCTCCTGGCATTGACTTCTCTTGGTCAGCCAGAGTTGGCGGATCAACTACAAAGGAGCGTATGGATATGAATTTATACCCAGAGCTTGCCTCGGCCATTGCTGCATGCACCTTTGTTTTCATCGAATGCGAACCTGTCCCCGCACACATTGAAAACTAGCCTTTGATTGGCGCATAAGGCATCTAGTTGTTCTTTATTTTGAGAGAGTCGGTGTGTAAAGATGCCAAGCTCCGGTCAGAAGGTGTGAAAGAGGCTCGATCAGGAAAGATGGACTTATCAGTCAAGTTCATTCACATACATCTTCATTTAAGTAAGTTTTTTGGGCTAGGAATGAGACATTGCATTGTCTTTCCCGTACCTAATGACATAAATTATTTTGGAAAAAGCTTATCTCAAATGCTTCTTCTTTGTCTGTTCCATCAACAATATCTTAGTTAATTACTACAGGCAGTGATCTTTTACTCCACGAGAATCCCACCTAAGGATGTTTCATGTCAAAAGCATAAGTAACTAAATAATTTGCATTGCCTTTTGACGCCTTTTTTTCCGTTTCCAATGCACATATGCTTCTTCCGAATGATTCATTGTTGAGGCTATTACACTATGATAAGAGCATTGCTTTCTTTCCTGAGACTATAACGGTAGCATGAGAGTTGCGGTTGATCCACGCCCATGCCCGCGGGTTACGGCTCCTAGATTAGATGTATCATCTTTGGCTGTCTTTGTATTTGACTTTGTTTTCCTTAAGAATTCATAACTCGCCTCGCAGGTAATTCGTAAAATTATGGTGTAGTAAGTAATTGTTCTTTATGTCGTAAGCGAAGACTTTTCTTGTGGCAACGGGTTCATCAGATATAGCTTAAACATAGTAAACATTTACGATTGATGTTTTTTGCTCTATAAACGGCTCCCTTTCCTATTGACTTTGCTCCTTACTTATGCTTATGAAAATTGTCAATGTCTGGCGTACCTACCTGTATGCGTGAGATAGTATTCTCAGTAGCTCCGTGGAAACATATTATAATATAAAGCTCGCTTTTCTGCTCGTGACGAACTTGTCTATGTCTTTCTTTCATGTCCATCTTTTTTTCCATAGTACGCAACAACTAAGAAGCCTACTATAAAAGGCTTTTGTTTAGGAATATAATAAAATTCTTCGTGTCAAAAGAAATTTGTCACCAAAGAAGTCGATCAAAGAGACTTTGTTTAGAAAGCTCTAGCGGATAGATGTGCTAAGGTCTGCTCGAAGGTAAGATAAGAGAAACTTCCCTGTTAACTAGAGATAGAATCTCATAAGAGGATAACAAGTAGTACATACGAGAGCCTCCAAAGGAGACGAAACAGTTTCTTAACGCTTTTCTTGTTGTCGAGCAGTAGTAGGTTTCTTTGCCCGGGGATGTAAATGGAGCTTGAGATGGAACTATAAATGCTTCCGGAGCCGTCAACTGGTCTACCGAGTATCTCGCCTGTGTACTCTTCCCAAAGGCTTCGTCTCGTCGACCAAGGAATTCGTTGCCAAAACAAAGCGCTTTTTGGAAGCGTAACTGATGATTGGGGAATTGGGTCTTCGCTTTTGGCAACTTGGCAAAAACAGAGTTAGAAACTGAGATTCACATTGACTCCGTAAACAACACCTCTTTGCGCATTCCGCATCAATACCTTGAATTTACACCCCCCACCGTAGGCTCAACAGCAAAAAAGTTGGGTTGGTTGATAAGAGTCTGAGCATGCTAGGGTTTCCGCTCAATTTGAGTAAAGATATACTAGATGCGTAGGAGATCTTGTGTGACATAAAAACTCCTCGATATATAGTTGGACCAAGAAAACCTTAGCATTCCTCTTCTTTTTATACCTATACGGTGTCTCAAAAAAAAGAAGTTACAAGAGAAAGATTGAGCTAGTTGAATAGCGAGATATCGGCACTACTCCTACCTGCTCCCTCTAAGAATTTTCCCTTCGCCAGATACGATTGTTTTAGCAACCAACAGTTATATAAAAATTTTTTCTTGATTAAATGTTTACGAAAGATCACAAATTCAAAGCAAACAGAGTCAAAGCTCGGGCATCAGAAAGACTAGCCGTATCACCATCAGTAACTACATCAGTAGGGGTCCAGTACTGCCGAGATAGAAATATTCTCAGCTATAGGTAAATCCATATAATAAGCAGAGTTTCCTTAGGCGAAAGATTGTTGCGAGAAAAGGTTAAGAAAACCCTAAGTAAGGGAATAAAGGCATTCCATCTAAGACACTAAGTCAGATAAGGACGTAAAGGTTCCAAGCAAGAGAGCAACTTGACCGGCAATCCTATGACAATTTGAGGTCTGCTATGCTAGTAGGTGCTCAACTAAGATTTCTTTCATAGGTGTGTGCCGTGCTTCTCTTCAAGTTCGTGTGAAAGACTATTAAAAAATTATGGGGCAACTTAGCCAAGGGCAGTTGGTTTAGAATACGAAGAAAAGTAGACCCACCTCTATATTTTCAAGGGGCATTGTTTTTCTAATATAATGAAAAGTCAAAAAAGTAGTCTTAATGGGTAAGATGAGACCCCCTTTCCCTGCTACTAGCACAGCTATTGGAAGAATATACAAAGGGGGTTTGCGGATAGAACATCACATGCGGATAGATCTACCATTTACTAATGATCTAATTCAATATATAACACTGAATTAGGCCTGCTTTCTTTCCCCCATAAAACAATAAGTAAGAGAGTGCTTTTCCTAGTTAACAAAAGAAGCGGCTCCATAAATGGTAGTTAGAGCATAAAGAACAGTCCTACGCTATTAAAAGGAGTGGAGTTCTGGAACGAGAAGGTAGTCTATTATATAAGGAGGGTCATTTACCTTAGGAACTAGAGCTTGAACTAGGTTGAATGCGGCTTTCTCCTTATGAGTCCTTTAGTCCTTTTAACTATTGATAAGGCAGCATACATTCATTAAAAAGGACTTTGCATAGAGCTTTGCATAAGTCATATTTTTTTTTAATGGACGCCTTAAGTACTGCCCTCGGCTTGAGAAAGGCATAACTAGAACAAAAGAGCATAAAGCCCATTTTCATATATCGCAGCTGTTCGTGGGGAAAGGCCCTCAAAGAAATTTATTTGCGCAGCCCTCTTATTTTATTTATACTTAATAGATCGGAAAAAAGCTCGGGAAGCTGTACCGAATGTATATCACCCATCTTATCTAACTGGAGCTGACACCTTACACACTGAAGTGCACTCCCCCTAATCTTAGGGGTCGATCTCTGGGCTCTACCGGTCTTAACTTCTTGTTGACGATAGACCCACTTCCTCGCCTAGTAACTCGACTACCGAAAAAAAGCCTTGGGGTTAGACGATTTGATCTCACTTTTATTTTAAGGGCAATCTCTTAGTGAAATAGGGTTTCTAAGGCATTTTCAAAAGGCTCTTTAATTAGGCAAAAAAAGGCGGTATTGAAAATCGTGAGTGCGAAAGACTCTTTTACCTGTCTTTTTCGCTCTTATTCCTACATAAACGACCCCCTAGCTTCCTCTTATGTAAGAAAGTGAAAATCTCGTCCAAAAGATCTTCCTATCTGTCAGTGCCTATCTTTAAGTGGTATACTGAGACTTTCGTGTGCCAGTTCGATCCTTTTTGTATTGCTTACAAAGAGGTTCTTTCGGAAAAGTCTAAGTGTCTTGATTGTCGTTTGCTTGCGTCTTTCTTATCCGTGGATGCATTCCTATGTTGTCACTTGAATTCTTATGATTGATCAAGTAGTCTGTTTATTACCAACGTATCTTAACCTCAAAAGCATATCTTTAGATTAAATGTGAATAAGATTGCCAATTCCATGTCTGCTCTTCCCTGGGTCGAGTATGCTAGGAGTTCTCTTTTGGAATAAAGGCCTTTCCTTCTACTTACGATTTACCTTTTTATTAAAATTAATTTCAACTTAAAAACCAGCTTCTTCTTCACCCGACAACAACTGGGATCCAAAAATCAAATGGCTGCGCTTCGTTGAGTCTTTCTTTTTGCCAAAGCGTCCAAGGGTATCTCAGTAAGGGATTTCCCTGGGCAAAGGTAGATCCTTTTTGGGGAGATATGCTTTCAAATTCAAAAGATCTTGGGCAAGAATCAAATTGTGTTGGTCTGTCTTTCGATCATCGGTATCTCCTTTTCTCCCGACGAAACCTCAGTTTTTGATGTTACATTATATTCTGGGTCAAGCCCCCCTTCAAAGCGAACATCAGAAATGGAGTCTCATAGTAAGAATAATAAAGAGTAGTTTCATGATCAACCACTCCTTCCCTTCTGGTCCGGGGCACCCGATTCCATGGATTTGATTGTAGAATCTTATGGTTAGCGACCTAGCTAGACCAGGTGGAATAGAAAGTGGGCTCTTTTTTCTGGAAATGTATTTGTCTTCATGATCTTCATCTGAAAGTATGACTACGCAGATAGAGGTTTTTATGTTTTTTCAGAATTTCAGAAAAAAAGATGAGACCTTCTATAATTCTTATTATAGTCTAGAGTAAGGTAAGGCTGAGGTAAGGTTGGTGCCCACTTAGCACTCAGGTAGACGAAAGAACTTAAATGAACAAGCGGATGCAATTAAAGAAATCACTCTGATTGAAGATAGCACAAAAGAAAATTAATAATTAATATATGCTCTGTATGCTCAAGACGCGAACTCGACCACTCGATCGGCCAATCATAAAAAGCTTCGAACCAAACCAAGGTGAACCTTCTTAAATAACAGTAGGGCGGCAACCCGCCATCTATTATATATATGAGAACGAGAACAACAAAGATCTTCTTTTGGCTATGTCCTTGACAAGAGAGAGAGAAGGGGCGATCGCTTCTTTGCTTCCACTGATGATACACTATTCAAAATGTTATAACCTTCTTAAGAATTACTATTAAACTGAAAAGGGGCCAATTACGACGTTTCACACGTGAAGCAGGAGAATGGCTTGCCTAGACTAAGGTGATCAAGTGAACTCATTGATGTGATAGCTTACTGCCCTCTTTGGATGAATAGGCTACCTTTTTTTTTTCGAACCTAGCCCTCTATATATCTATAGAATACTTATGATCGAATGCAAACTACACCACGGAATGCGTCGAAATACCCCTTACTCTGTAAGAGCACGCGGATTTTTTAGATTAACTGGGCATGGGCTTGCTCATTCTTCTAGACTGACTAGCCGGACAGGATTAGAATCCTTTATTCGAGTAGCTTTGCCCCTTTTTATGAGCAGTAATTCCTGAATAATACCGATGTTTTCTTCGCTTAAACATAAAAATAAAGTAGTATGCTCGGTGAAAGGGACGGGTCGAAGGAACAGTATGAGCTCTTATTTCAAAGAATTGGGCCAGATCCTTTCTTTTATCGAAGGGGATTTGTCTTATCTTGGGATCCTAGACTTAACTTATCTAAAGTATAAAGAAAATATATATAAAGTAAGCCTTCCATGATCAGCAAAAACAGGAGCATACACTTCTTCTACTTCGGGTTCGTCTTCATCGGGAACACGAGGCTATTCACAACTAAACCAAACTTCTAAGAAGACTTTTCTCTCTAACTGACTCACCCTACATTGTTTTGTTTACATTGCATATAGGATAAGCGAGTCGGCGTAGACTTCACCTGTTCCCTACGAACTACCAACCTTTTTTTTCTTGTTTGTCTTGGAATGGCATTTTGAGTTCGCGGAAGAACAAGAAGGAAACTTCGGGACGAGTAAAAAAAAAAAGAACCAGAGAAGACAAAGTTGAACAAGCTACTTTCCCAGTTGCAGGTGATGGAAAGACTGATGCACCTAGCTCTAGGTAGAAGATAATGCTTTACTTGGCCAGATGTAAAGATCCTTCACCAAGCTACCGATTCCAAAGGGCTTGCCCCGACTACTTCTTACTTACTCCTGTCCCGCTCAACGAATCACGTCCTGAGAAAGCAAGCATTGGTGTTCCCGTTGTTGCCAAAAGCATTTTGTTACCAGGATTCTCAGCTTGAAGTCAGCCTGCTTCTTAGATTTGTGGTGAGATTTAGTTCCTCAAACAAAGAAAGGAGCTTGTCTAACTAGCCTTCCTTCTGAGCCGTGCTATTTATAGGTTGACAAGAGGATCAAACTCAAAGATTAATTTGACCAAAGATGGCGAAAATTAGAATGAGAACTACCTCATACCCAACCTGGAAGAGACCGTTCATTCTTATACTTGTTCTCTTGCATTACTCAACTTTATAGACTGTGCAACTATGCCTGCTTAACCTGTAAGCATCTGATCAAGCAGTGAAAGCAAGCTGTCCCGGAAGCAGTTGATAAAACTTGCTTTTTTAATAAATAAGAATCCGCGATAGTATGCTATTAAGGCGGCCCCTTTTTATGTTATTATAAAGTAGCCAGTGTGGTATACCGTTATGTCGCTCAAAACATATTCATTTCTAGAGTGTATCTTTCTATAGGAGACCAAATGACCCCACCATTGTTTTGTTTTATGAGATTTTAGAGCTAGCTAGCCTTATTGGAAAAGCTGGTATGAATCCGCCTACGTCTTTCTTATAATAAAGCTTATAATAAAGAAGTTGTTTGTAAGAAAAAATTATTAAGGGTTTGCAAATACGCATTCATTAAAGAGCCTATTTTCCTGCTGTGACTTATACCTTAGGGTCTTTCTTTCCCTTCAATAGCTATAGTAGGGCTTCGTGACATGACAGACTTAACTTTGAACGAATGCTATCTCCCTATGGACTCTGCCCAACAAGATGCCTCGGCAAATGCAGCTCTGTCCAGCCCTAGCCTAGCCCGCCCCATAAACGACTCCGCGGATGCACATTCGTCCTTACTATACGTATGATATGCTTGCATGTGTAAAACCCCCCTACGAGACTATAAGACTAGTGAGAGGAAGAGAAAGCCACTTAAATTCGTGAAAGCGCAGTTTCTATGATACATTCTAGTAGCGGTTCTAAACCAAGAGACCTGCAACCGGCTTTTTTTCGGATCAACAAGTAACCCACACTCGTTCCAACACCTAACTCGATGCATGCTTTGACTCGCTTCGTCGGGGAGAGCTCTCTAAAATAAAAACCTCTTTTTTTATAGGTTTCAAGTTCAAATATCTCGTCGTCAATGTATCTAGGCACGGATTATAAGCTCTGTAAATAAGCTTTTGACCTAACACTTTCTTTTTTATCTTCCTCGGATACGAAGACAGGAATGCCAATTAGCGATAAAGAAAGACTAATGCCGTTAGGCTTCTGTCCGTTGATTCAACAAGAAAACAAGATATAATTTTTCCCTGTCTACTAGTCTTTGCTCCGCTCTCGAATAGTCGAGTCCACAAAGGACCAGTAACCCAACGCTAACCTACCAGGATAACTAAAGAGAAAGAAAGATGTTCTGTTTGACGCGTAAGTTAAGTATGAAGCGAGTGGAGTGAGCATTTGGTCCTGAGTAAACTAAGAAGTCGAAGATCTGGCTTAACTCATTAATCAAACATTAGACTATGTTCGCCAAAGAAGGAGATTAATTGGCCTACTTTACTAAGGATTGCTTTCAAGAGTTATTTAAAATCGGATAGTAATATCGTGCACCCAAAAGCATGAACTCGAAGTCTTTTATATGAGAATAAGAGGGCTACGGCTCTAATTGGCATAATTGCTCCGGGGAACTTAGGAATTGAGCTCATCAGAGGCAAAGTACGGTAAGATAGGATCTTCGAGCCTTTCAACTAAGGGAGTTTTCTTAAAGCAGGATTAGGCACGTATACCCGGGTCGGGGTTTTATTATACCTCAGGGTAGACTTTTATTTGCAGGATCAATAGAAGCTTCCTTTACCATGTGCGTAGAATGGGCCGCTTTAGGTCATCTTTGCCATAAAAGTAAAGCGTCCGATGGGTCTCTATACCTGTCTTTACCAAGGGTTTACGAGAGCTAGTGGGATTGAAGTGATTGGATTGACGAATGAATAGACCCTATAATATATATGTAAATCTATTCTACCTTATCCTGCGTGTAACGAGAGATGCCGTCTTTCATGGAGAGATGCCTTACTCCGGTGAAATGCACCTTATGCTCCCTAGATAGATGTGCATTCTCGTGCTCGGGCAGGTTTGCTTGTGGATTGTATTGTTCTTAACTAACCAAAGGAATCTCGAAGGACTACTGCCCCTACCTTCTAGGGGATTACGATGGAATCTATTAGAATTCCTGAGGTAGAGAGGTAAAAAATCCTCCGATCGCCAACAGACACTGCTCTTGTAAATTGTGCTGCAACGTATTCTTCTTTTCATGTTGAAATGTATTAACCTTTTCTTTTCTTCTACTTATATGTATCTTTGGCCCATCTTCCACTACGGGGATATAGCGTGATATAACATCAGACTAAGTATTCAAGAAGAAGATCTTTCTATTCGATCGATTCCATATATATAAGTTGCTGCTTCGGCTGAATAGTGAGTGAGCCTTTTTAAAAGTTATAAGAACGAGCACTGCTACTGGCGTCCTGTAAATTCCTTTGTACTGGGAGTCGCTTCTTACCACCGGATCTACCGTCTTCCGTTCTTACCCACTCGATCTAAGTGATGGGCGTGAATAGGTAGAGTCGTCTATAAGGGAGATGCTCGAACAGCGTTATATTAGAAAAAAATAAGAATAGGCAGTGTGTGAAAGAGTCTAAGCATAATAAGCAGTTCCCATG